>JBBPFJ010000185.1:0-25925 GCA_037975025.1 Excoecaria agallocha
AGAGTAATCATTATTTATCTGAGAGTTCAGTGTCACTGGAATATCAAGAAAGGAATTAATATATATAAGGATGACTAGTTCCATGCCTTATATTAATTCTGATATTTTAAGGGTAAGGGACTATACAAAATTGCATTAGGTCACTAAATGCCATATGTATTTTTATTTAATTTGGATTGCTATAATATCTTGCTAGAGAATATATATAGCCTTTGAATTAATTTATTAATTCATTGCCAACATTAAATGGACCTATAGGATCGCACACAAAGCATTGGGCTTAAAATACTTAAATTAAGTATTGGGTATTAATTTGGGCTTTTAATTAAAGTCAAATTAATGTATGTAATGGGTTATAAAATTGCCATTGGGCTTTGGTCTATGAGAGAGAGAAATTCAGCCCACAAGGTTTAATTTCAATTAATTAAATGTCATGAATTAATTTAATTAATTGAGTATTAAAGCCTAAAGACATATTTATCTAATTAAATCATCTAAATTGTATTTAATGTGGCCGAAATTCCTAGAGAAATCACAAGGAATTTCGGCACATGTATAGTTTATTATTTAAGTGATTTATTAGATTTAAATGTCTTATCTTTTATCCTAAAAATAAGTGATATTATTTAATTAAATAACTTTTGATTTTATCTTGGATAAATTAAAAGAGTTTTTATCAATAAATATTACTAATTTTAATTAAGTGATAAATGCAAATATTATTTATCTTGAGCTAATATTAATTATCTTAAGGTAGTATATTTGGTATATATCACTTAAAGGAAAAAGGAGATATATATTTTATGGGAGTTGGCGTGAAAAACCCTAGTTTTTTCTAGTTTTTGCGTGAACTTCATCTCTCTCTCTCAATTCTTTTGGCCCAATTTTTCACAAGGAGAAAGGATAGTTCCTCATTCTCTTGTGTTCTTGGGTAGTAATAGCAACCTAAGAGAAGTACAAAATCAAATTTTGTAGCTTCAAACTATAATCATTACACAATACCGAAAAAGAGAGCTAGCAATCTCGATTTTAAGCCGTCGGTGCAAGTGTGTGTGTGAGAATAGAGGGAGTGGCGCAAAAGGCTGTTTCTTGGCATTGGTGATCGAGAACTAAGGCGGATAGAGTCATCTTAGTTGCTGGCCATCACCAAATTCAATTTTCAAAAGGCATCATAAGTTGTAAGTTCTACAAACCTAAAATTACATGTTTCGATTCTAGCTTTGGATATGTATGGTATGTATGATTAAAAATTTTTTGTTTTCCGCTGTGCCATCATGAGATTCATACCATGTAATATTCCATCACTTTAACATGTTATCAATAAGGCATTATATGTGAACATGATCATACTAATGTATTTTTTTATTTCAAAGTATAAGTGCATGTTGATATACACATTTACTCTTCATAGGAGTACATACAAATAAATAATTTTGCATATAACAAGCAAGTATTTAATTTCAATCACATATGCATATTTGATATAATTGTCAGTAATCTTTACTTAAATACATATGTGAACATGTATATATGTATATATATTTAGGGACTTTTATCAATAATCATATCACATGCTATATCCAATCCAATTTGTTATCATATAAACACATATTTAACATAACTGTATTTAAAGCAAATATAGAAAACAAATTAAAATTTTGCCTACACAAATCTGCATAAGGGCAGCATTGTATGCCCAAATTATGAGCCACTTATGATTTTGAAAACATCATTTTTAGGCTAAATGACCTGTAACAATATTATTCCCCTTTGTGTCTAATTTCCAAATCATAAAAATTCACCTTAATATCTTATCTATAGCTCGAGATATATGAGAAAAACTATAGGTTGTTCATAGAACCAAAATAGTGTTTGTTACCACTTATAAAAATTCATAGAATAACATTATGAAGGAATTAGACCAAAATTTCTTCATAAAATATATACTCCCATGTCTCTAGTTTTACCATAATTTTACTTTGTAGCATTTTAACAATTCTACCAAAAGTTATGCCCCAGTTATTAAGGTCTGTTCCCTAATAGTACATCCAGTCCCTATGAATTTCAAGTCAACATTTGACATGCTTGCATACGATTTTAATTCATACTTCCTACATACAAAATGTTCATTTAAGAGTCTATTATGTATAGGAATTAATCTTATAGCATTATAACCGTTGTACACAAAGATATCTCATTTTTACCACAAACTATTCCATAATTAGCTTGTATGGATGTTTCTTTAATAGACACTTGCAATTACATTAAATTTAAGTTGTAGATAAACTCATGGTATAATAGGAGTTAAACACACAATTGCATTTATTCCAACCCCAGTCATAGTACGGGAACAGTATTCAAGTGAGGTAGCTATAGAGGCTTCAATATCGATAAAATACAGTTACAAAATAAATTGCTTTCAATATTATCAATGTTGATACACTATGACTATGGCTATTATCTTTTCTTTTTATGAAGGCAATTATATTGTTTCTACTTTTTCACATAACTCTAAGCCAATGAAAAACATAATCTATTAATAATGTCAACTTATCTTATATATACCTCATCATCTCTCTTTATTATGAAATCAATTTTACTATATTATACTCCTAAACACTGTATATTATTTAAGCTATCTATATTTTCAATACGTTGTCAAGCAATTTAAACTCTAAATCATCTAATGGCACTTATCTCTATATACTTAATGCTATGACATTAGACTCTAATTTGATACATAAAGACATCAGCATATAATTACTCTCATATAATGACAAGCTATTAATAATCATTAAGCTCAATTATATACTGTCATTTATGTACGTACCTATGCCATACTATAGATTAAATTATTAAGTTAAATTAATCTAAAAACCCTTAGTTCCTAATTTATAGATATTATAATTATCCATTAACATTCTCATCCTAGTAAGGTTGTTGATTGAGAACTTGTTAATTGAGTCCTTAAGTAATTAACAATGTATTTGCAATTGTTCCTTCATGCTAAACATACTCACTCTCTACTGCTCACTATCCGATTTTTGCATAACATTTTTCACATGGAAAAAGACATTTTTCAGGAAAAATTTCTCTTAACAATTGATAATTAAGATCTTAACTATATACTATAAAAATTTCAAGTCATTTTGATGTATATCCCAGGAGTTATAACATAAGAAACACCTACTGCTCCAATTACCCACAAAATGCAAAAGGGTTTGTTTTGGGTCTTTTTGAGGACCTTAGAGGCAAAATTTCATTACTGTTACCTCTATAACATTTGTAGGCATAGAAGTTTCGGTTCTATCCCAAATAGAACCATCAAAATCAAAGTTCAAAATCTCAACTTATGATCAAAACAGTCATTGGAAGTCAATCCGAATTTCTGGATAGCACATTCACATTAATGCCTAATATCTTAATTCCAGTCAATATACTTATAAAATCCATAATCAACACAAGTATTAATGCATGCAATAAATAATAGTTCCCAAACCTAGACATGCAACTCAAATCTTCTTCAAAATTCTCCTTTTTCTCTCACTATCTTCTTCTTTCAAGATCCTAATTTTCTCCTTCTTTTCCTTTCATAACAATTTCATCCATTAACACAAACTTCCAGAATTTAACTCAATCTAATATCAACCAAAACAAGAAGATGAAGAAGAATAATTACTAATTAATAAGCTTACTTTAATGATACATACTAACTTCTCTTGATTAATTAAACATGCATGAATTTCTCTTCAAAGATTTTTCTTAGAGAAAGATTAACTATATAATATAAGAGATGAGAAGAAGAATAAATTTCTATAACTCTCTCTTTAGAATATCGTCCCCCTCCACTTCTCTCTCTTTCTTGTGAATTATAATATATATATAGTGGCAAGGTAAATTTCTTTCTCGGTCCCTCAAAATTTTGCATATTCTACTAACTTCTCTCAATTTCTTGCATGTTACACCATTGCCTCTCATCTTCTTTATGTTATAAATTGGCCTATCCAATTATTCTTTCTCTTAAATCAACCTCTCAAATCTCTCTTTTATTCACATTTGACCCTTAAGATGTCGAATTTACAAATTGATCCCTAAACTAACACTTTGTACTTCAATTACACCCTTGAATATTATTAAACCAACAATAATAATTTAATTATGCCCTTATAAAATTCATACCATATAATTCACACATTTATCACATAATTAATGATAACTTAATAATATTTATGCCCTAAATAATATCTTAACTATATTTTTGCTCCAATTATACACATTATACACTATAATATCAATTGACTATTATATACACCATCACATAAGGCCATGAATTCATCAGATCATAATTAATAATAATTCATCCAATAATGCTTAATTAGACTTTAATAATATATAATTGTCATTGAATTCTACTAGGGCCTATTTAGGGTCCTTACAGAAATTAAAGTTTGCATTTTTCATTTTAAACAGTTACCATTCTTCTTTATTAGGTAACCCTAATCTACTTGTTTTAGGACCCAGTGTCCACACGCTCCATTGAAGTACATTTACCATCTATTAAACCATAAGAGATGTAACATCTTCATCAAGAAACTCACACATGTCTTTGTCCCCTTCTAATAGGTGATCAGCTAGGAATTCAACTCCTACATGGCCTTTGATGGTTTTCTTGGTGATATATTTGAACTTAAACTCTTGCAACAATGTTAACCAAATTCACATTTTTCCAAATTCGTATGGCATTAATTGAATGTGCCTAAAAGTGTTATGCTTCGTGACTGCTTTAACCCTATAGGAGTGAAGTGGTATCTTAGCTTCTTAATCGCCTAAATAACTGCTATGCAAATTTTTTCAACCTCTACATATTTAGCTTTGTAAGGTAGGAATTTTTGTTATGGTAGTAAACTATGAATTCAACCATAAACTCACTTTTTTAGGCTATCATAGCATGTATTGACTAAGGGCTTAGGTTGTCATAGTGGCTATAGTGAGAGTGGATGTAGAAGATATTCCTTGATGGTGTCAAAGGCCTTCTAACAATCTTTATTCCATTTAGATGATGGATTTTTTCTCAATGGTTAGATAATTAGTAAACATATTGAGCTTAGCAATGAACTGGTTGATGTACTGAATTTAGCCTAAGAACCTTCTTATTTCTTTCTCCTTCTAAAGCATTGGCTTTGTCTAATTCCTTGTGTTAGAGAGTATGCCTTAAAGCCCATGTAATAGGGATGTATTTCATATGTATGAATTCATATTCTTAATAAAAGCCATCATTCATTTATTAATGTTATGTTTAAATACATGAGTTTGTAAATCTTAAATTAATAAATGAAGTCCTAGATATTATAAACAAAGTGCAAAGGAAATCATGAAAGTGTTCATAATATGAGATGTCTATTGCATGCAAATGTTTTAATATCTAAATATCCCTAGTCATAAAATTAAAAAGATAGGACATTGTTAATTCGGATAGACTAGCACATGTTATGCTTCTTGAATGGTTCAAGCAGTGGTTCTGATAACTGTGATTATGAAATATAATCAAAGCTAACATGTGGATGCTTGTTAGAAGAACAAGTTCATTGGAGACCTATAAAGAGAATCCTCACATGGATATTAAATCTATGTCAGTGAGGAAACTCATCATAATGGTTGTGTAAATATTCTTAGACCTGAGATCACCAAAGTTATCCTAAGTAACAAGTAGTATACTTTGACTCCATAACTGATTACTTCCAACTGGGGGTGAACATAGTTAGTAGGTTGGTTATATCATGACCTACTTGAAGATAGTTGGGTGATTGACAAAGGATTCACCATCCCTTATTTATTAAGGAAAGTTATCTCGCTTGATTCTATAACTGCCTTGTTCAGAGAATCTCTAGCCAGAGTAATATGCCAAGATGGATAGGGATCCATGAAGGGCATTTTGCAAAAAATGGTTAAATTAATAGAACATACAGAATTAGATTTATATGAGTTGATAGAAATTCATAGTCAGATTCTAATTGAGATAAGAGTGGTGAAAGGAGTAATTGCACGGTAATTATTTTGATGGAAAGGTATAGTCAAACCACTTGGCTTTCCTGATATTTGGATAGCATGATGCCTAGCCAGAGGCCAATCATGACTTGTATAATAGTGTATCATAAATATCAATAGGAATTGATAAAATGATTTAAAGAAGTTTAAATCATGTGAGTTTTGAATATAACTCGCAATTACATATTATACTGCCAATATGGACAGGAACCCAATAGGTCACACACATATAGAAAAAAGGATAAAATGGTGAAATGACAACGATAATAATATTTAATATTATTGTGGGAATAGAGAAGTGAATAAAATAATAATTAATTAAAAGAGTTTAATTAATTATGATCAAGTAAAATTGTTCGAATATCTTTTTAGAAATGTTCTGTAAAATGAACCTAATTGAAATGTTATATTTCATTATTAATTATTATAGGACTATAAGTGTTATAGGGCTGATATAATAATTAGTAGATCCGTTGGAGAAATTAAAGAGGTCCAAAGAATTGATTTTGGCGTAAGAACCCTCAAGAAGAAGGGTTTCACGCCAACTTCAGATAGAAGGCCTTAGAGGCCTAATTCTAGGACCAAAATAAATTAAATATATTTTATAAGTGTCATGGAGCCTACATATTTAATTTGGATAGACTTGGAATTCATTTGGGTGATTAATTCCAAGTGAATGCATGAAGGGCCTATTTTGTGGGTTTTGTACATAGTCTTTTATGAAAGGATTTAAATTGGATTTAATTGAGCCTAAATAAATTATTAATAATTTCATAAGCTTATTTAATATTTCTCCAGAAATTATAAAGTGCCTAATTCCATTATGAAGTTGGATTTTTTAATCTAACTATAAAAATCCAAGTTATAAGGATTTTAGTATTAAGTGAAAATTAAGAGAAAAGAAACATTCTCTAACTCTATCAACCCTAGCTGCCACCCCTCCCCCTTGCTGTCATCAAGGGATTTCAGCCAGCCCTTGCATTCATCTATTGTTGGTTCATTCAATCCTTTTCTAGTGTGGATTACTGATTGAAGGTGTTCAATTTTGAACATTGTGGTTTGCGACAACTCGATGAGAAGGAAAATCAACTGTTCAACAAATATCAAAGGTGATTTTTCTTATTCTCATTAATATGTATATTGTAAATTCATGGCAATATCATATCTATTGGTTAAAAATTTTAAATTCCGCTTATGTATGAGATGCATGTAACCGATAATAACCAACATGGTATCAAAGCATCAGTTTTGCCATAAATCAACAATTCTATATTTTGCGAAATAGTTATTATTTTTGAGTTATTTATTTTATGAACTTTAAAATATCATATTTAATTGTTGATGAATGAGAAATATTGATTTCTGGATGTATGTGATCAAATATATAAAACGAAAAATAAAAATTATTCTTTTGAGAAAAGAATCATTGTGTTTGGCGTGAATGGCTTTTAGTTTTCAATAAAGTTTAGAGGTTGTTCTAAAAAAATTTTTATTTATCCACTCTAAAATTATTTTGATGATAATTTATGTGTTAATATGTGATATTAAGCCATAGGATCAAACAAAAGTAAAATCGAACAAGTTTTGCATGAAAACTAGTTTAGTCGAAAAGTTCGATAAATTGGTGTTCTTGGTGTGTTCTTGTTTAGAACAATTTTTAATCTTCTAAATCTGATATATTAATGTGTTTTTAATTAATTGAATTAATTAAAATGGGCCTTGAATTAATTGGATTAATTTTAATTCATTAAAACCACGTAATGGCCTTAATTATGTTTACGGACTAAGTTTAAATTAGTGAATTACTTGGTGGGCCCAAGGAGCTGATTTAAATTAAATATTATAAAGTAGAATTAAGTTTATTAATGGGTTTTAAGGGCTGGAGCGGGCTTGGCTTATTCCAAATGGTCCAATAGACACAAAACTGGTTTGTGTGTGAACACATTTTAGGGTTTATAGTGTGGGTTTTGGCCTACCCTTTGTTTTAAGCCAAAAATTAATTTTTTAATTATTTACTATGATTAATTATTTAAATAATCAATTGATAATCAATTAATAATCAATTGGATTGATAATTAAGGTAAGAATATATGCATGCAAAAAGGTTTCCCAAAATAAAAGTTTCCAAAATGGAAAAAGTTTCCTAATTTGATCTCATTATTAAAATAACTCAAAAGTAAGTTTCAAGAGTTGAAACAAAGTTGGTAATCCATTATATATTTTTACTTTATGCATTATACATTCATATAAGCGTGTATGATTGGCATGATGGATAGTTATGGACAAAGGCCCAATGTGATTGAGCATAATGCATGTTTCGGCCCAATGAGGACTTTCATGTCCCGGCCACTTATTTTTGGTTTGTATTTCTTTTTCAAATTGTAATATGTAATTAGATTACATATATTAGAATTAGAGATAGAAATGAAGACCACTATCAAGGAGCAAAATGGGCTCGATGGAGATCCAACAAATTTGAAGATAATGTAATTATTTTTACTTGTTTGAATCATGCATATTACCTAGGTTTGACCTTTTGATTTCCCTTTTGGCTTGGGGAGATCAATGTAGTAAAGTCTATAACTATACCATATTTGTATGCTTATATTTATGTGATAGATATAGGAAGTATACCAATGTATGCCAACCATGTATGGTGAGACTTAATTAACTAAAATCCCTCAAACTAATACTAACGTATATAAGCCTTCCAATAATTTAAGGAGAACCAGAGTTCTTTATAGTGTAGGTTGTTGACCACAGTCAAGCTCACATTATATCGAATATGTTCGATATAATTAAATGGGTCATCTTAGCTAGCCCAATAGCTTGTTGGCCACAGTCAAGGCTAATGGTTCTAGAGGCAATATTAAGGAATGCATATATGATATGCATGTATCAAGAGTTGATAAGCTAATGATCCAATAATTGTGTAGAGACACAATTGGTATAGAGATACCTACCTTTCAAGGGTATGGAGTTTGATTTGTTGACCACAGTCAAGATCAAATTTCATATCAAGGATTGAATATTAACCCACTAAGAAAACCATTGGGTTATCTCGGATTAAATAGTGAGGGCTATTGATTTGGAATAAAATAGTGGGAGTAAATGGATTAATTAAAGACCTAATTAATGCATACATATATATGAACATACTCTCATATGTTTTTTTTCACATCTAGGTCATCATCATGAGCACATCAAATATTAATATACGATCAATCTTGGAGGATAGTGAAGCAGCAACATGTTTGATGCTGGGTGCTATATCCTTAGAGCTTCAGAAGTAATATGAGATGATGGATGCTAGAACCATCATTTTGCATCTAGAGGAGCTTTATTCTTCCCAGGCTAGAACTGGGCAATATGAGATTGTTTGAGCTCTATTTAGCTGTAAAATGGTGGAAAGCACTTTGGTTGCTGCTCATGCATTAAAGATGTATGGGTATATTGAGCATTTGAGTAGACTTGGCTATGTAATGGATAATGATCTATACATAGATTTAATCTTGTACTCATTGGCTCTAAGTTATGCACCTTTCGTGCTTAACTTCAACATGAACAAGATCCAAGTAACCAATCCTGAGTTAATCAACATGCTCAAAACAGCTAATGGATCCTTCAAGAAGGATTCAAAAAGTGTCATGGTTGTCACTTCTGCTAAAGGAAAGAAGTAGTAGAAGAAGAAGATGATGACCAAGGCGCAGCCAAAGAATGATGGGGTTTTCAAGAAGAAGGTTGCCAAGAAAGAGAATCCCAAAGGAACTTGCTTCTATTGTGGAAAAGATGGTCATTGGAAGCATAACTGCAAGGCTTATCTAGATTCTCTCAAGGAGAAGAAGCAAGCTGATGCTTCTACTTCAGGTATTCATATGATTGAAATAAATACTTATTCTATTGCTTCAAAACAATCTTGGGTATTAGATACCAGATGTGGATCTCATTTGTGTAATGATCTACTAGGGCTTAAAAGCAATAGAAGAGTTGGAAAGGCAGAAATATGTCTACAGTCAGCTACTGGATAAAACATCTCTACAACAGTTATGGGGACTTATCATTTGCCTCTTCCGAGTGGATTAATACTGGAGTTAAATAATTGTTATTATGTTCTAGCATTATCCAAAAGTATTATTTCTTTCAATTGTTTATTGAACGATTATGACATTTCTTTAAAAGACAAATGTTGTTACATTTTTAAGAACAATATATTTATGCTAAAGCTATCATTGAGAATGGTATATTTGTTCTTAATTTAATTAAAGAAGTGCATAATATGGATCCCAAGAGAATGAAATGAGATAATCTAAATACCTCATATTTATGCCATTATTGTTTAGGCCATATAAATGAGAAACGCATGACCAAATTACATAAGTCAGGTAATTTGGGATCATTTGATTATGAATCATTTGATACATGTGAGTCTTGTTTATTGGGAAAAATGATAAAAGCTCCCTTTATTGGTAAAGGAGAATGAGCTAAAATTGTTTTGGACTTAATACATTCAGATGTATGTGGTTCAATGACTACACATGCCAGAGGGGGTTACTCCTACTTCACTACTTTCATAGATGATTACTCCAGATTTGGATATATTTTTCTAATGAAATATAAATCAGAAGCATTTAAAAAGTTTAAAGAATTCAGAAATGAAGTAGAGAAGCAACTTGGCAAGAGTATTAAAACAGTTAGATCAGATCAAGGTGGAGAAAACTTAAGCCAAGAATTTCAAGATTATCTTAGAGATAATGGGATTTTATCTTAATGGACTCCACCATATACACCACAACACAATGGTGTATCTGAGAGGAGAAATCAAACAATATTAGATATGGTTCGATCCATGATGAGCAAAGCAGACTTGCGTAAGTCCTTTTGGGGATATACACTAGAAACTACTGTTTATGTGTTAAATAGAGTTCCTAGTAAATCAGTTGATGTTACTCCATATGAGATATGGAATAACAAGAAACCTACACTTTCTCATATGAAGGTATGGGGTAGTCATGCTTATGTGAAGAAGACAATGTCAGACAAACTAGATGTTAAGTTTGACAAATGTTTATTTGTGGGATATCCAAAAGAAACATTTGGATATTATTTCTACCATCCTTTAGAAGAAAAGGTGTTTGTTTCAAGGCATGTTATTTTCTTGAAAAGAGAATTTCTCCTACAAGATGACAGTGGGAGTAAAATTGAACTTGGTGAAGTTCAAGACCCACAAATAGAAGTAGATCAATCGATTGAACCCAAGACTGAATTTCATAATGATGAGATTACAGTTGAACCTGATTATACACAAAATCCTAGAATATCTACTAGGATGCGTTCTATCCCTGTGAGATATGGATTTCACATTGATTCAGATAGAGGCATAATTGTAGTAGAGGACAATGAGCCTACAAGCTATCAAGAAGTTTTGAACAGTTCAGGATGTGATTTATGGCTTAAGGCTATGCATTCTGAAATGGACTCCATGTATGAGAATAAAGTATGGACTTTAACTCAACCATATGTTATGCTTCTTGAATGGTTCAAGTAGTGGTTCTCATAACTGTGATTATGGAAGCTAATCAAAGCTAACATGTGGATGCTTGTTAGAAGAACAAGTTCATTGGAGAACTGCATAAAGAATCCTCACATGGATATTAAATCATGTCAGTGAGGAATATCTTTATAGCGTTTGTGCAAGTATCCTTAGACTTGAGATCACCAAAGTTATCTTAAGTAGCAAGTGGTATACTTTGACTCCATAACTGATTACTTCCAACTGGGGGTGTACATAGTTAGGATGTTGGGTATATCATGAACTACTTAAAGATAGTTGAGTAATTGACAAAGGATTCACCATCCCATATTTATTAAGGGAAGTTATCTCGCATGATTCTATAATTGCCTTGTTCAAAGAATCTCTGGCTAGAGTAATATGCCAAGATGGATAGGGATTCATGAAGGGCATTTTGAAAACAATGGTTAAATTAATAGAACATACATAATTAGATTTATATGAGCTGACAGAAATCCATACTCAAAATCTAATTGAGATAAGAGTGGTGAAATGAGTAATTGTACGGTAACTGTTTCTATGGAAGGGTATAATCAAACTACTTGACTTTCCTGACATTTGGGTAGTCATGATGCCTAGCTAGAGGCCATTTATGACTTGTATAATAGTTTATCATAAATATCAATAGGGATTGATAAAATGATTTAAAGAAGTTTAAATCATGTGAGTTTTGAATAGAACTTGCAATTATATATTATACTGCCAATAGGGTCAGGAACCCAATAGGTCACACACATATAGAGAAAAGGATAAAATGGTAAAATGACAAAGATAATAATATTTGATATTATTATGAAAATATAGAAGTGAATAAGAGAATAATTAATTAAAAGAGTTTAACTAATTATGATCAAGTAAAATTGTTCGCAAAACTTTTTTGAAATATTCTATAAAATGGGCCTAATTGAAATATTATATTTCATAATTAATTATTATTGGACTATAAGTGTTATAGGTCTGATATAATTATTATTAGATCCATTGGAGAAATCAAAGAGGCCCAAAGAATTGATTTTGGCGCAATAACCCTCAAGGGGAAGGGTTTCACGCCAACTTCAGATAGAAGGCCTTAGAGGCTTAGTTCTTAGACCAAATAAAATTAAATATATTTTATAAGTGTTATGAAGCCTACATATTTAATTTGGATAGATTTGGAATTCATTTTGGTGATTAAATCCAAGTGTATGCATGAACGGCCTAGTTTGTGGGTTTTGTGCATAGTCTTTTATGAAAGGATTTACATTGGATTTAATTGAGCCCAAAAAAATTATTAATAATTCCAGAAGCCCATTTAATATTTTTTTAGCAATTTTAAAGTGCCTAATCCCATTATTAAGTTGGATTTTTAACCTAACTATAAAAATCCAAGTGATACGGATTTTAGGGTTAAGTGAACATTAAGAGAAAAGAAACATTCTCTCACTCTCTTAACCCTAGCCGCCACCCCCTTGCTTGCATCAAGGGATTTTAGCCAGCCCTTGCATTCCTCCATTGTTCGTTCATTCAATCATTCTTTAGTGTGGATTAGTAATTGGAGGTGTTCAATTTTGGACACTATGGTTTACGACAACTCGGTGAGAAGAAAAATCAACTATTCAACAAAAATCAAAGGTGATTTTTCTTATTCTCATTATTATGTATGTTGTAAATTCATGGAAATATCAAATCTATTGGTTAAAATTTTTAAATTTCTCTTATGTGTGAGATGCATGTAACAGATAATTTCCAACACCTTAACCTTTTGAGGGTCTACTTTAATCCCTCCCTAAATAATTATGAGCCATCCAGCTTTCTTGATGTGATTATAAATATACACTTCTTTGGGTTGAGAAGAATGTTGTACTTAGAGATCAAATAAAATAACTTCTCTAGGGCCTCAAACTAACCTTCCATGGTTGTTGACTTGTGTTAGAGAGTATGCCCTAGAGCCCATGTAATAGGGATGTTTTTCATATGTATGAAATTTATTTTCTTAATAAAAGGCATCATTCATTTATTAATGCTGTGTTTGAATACATGAGTTTGTAAATCTTAAATTAATAAATGAAGTCCTAGATATTATTAACACAGTGTAAAGGCAATCATGAAGGTGTTCATGATGTGAGATGTCTATTGCATGCAAATGTGTTAATATCTAAATATCCCTAGTCATAGAATTAACAAGATAGGACATTGTTAATTCGGACAAACTAGCACATGTTATGCTTCTTGAATGGTTCAAGCAATGGTTCTCATAATTGTGATTATGGATGATAATCAAAGCTAACATGTGGATGCTTGTTAGAGGAACAAGTTCATTGGAGACCTGCAAAGAGAATCCTCATATGGATATTAAATCTATGTCAGTGAGGAATCTCTTCATAGCGGTTGTGCAAGTATCCTTAGACTTGAGATCACCAAAGTTATCTTAAGTAGCAAGTGGTATACTTTGACTCCATAACTGATTACTTCCAACTGGGAGTGAACATAGTTAGGAGATTGGGTATATCATGACCTATTTGAAGATAGTTGAGTGATTGACAAAGGATTCACCATCCCAGATTTAACAAGGGAAGTTATCTCGCATGATTCTATAATTGCCTTGTTCAAAGAATCTCTGGCCAGAGTAATATGCCGAGATGGATGGAGATCCATGAAGGTCATTTTAGGAACAATGGTTAAATTAATAGAACATACATAATTAGATTTATATGAGTTGACAGAAATCCATACTCAGAATCTAATTGAGATAAGAGTGGTAAAAGGAGTAATTGCACGGTAACTGTTTCTATGGAAGGGTACAGTCAAACCACATGACTTTCCTGAAATTTGGGTAGTCATGATGCCTAGCTAGAGGCCAATCATGACTTGTATAATGATGTATCAAAAGTATCAATAGGGATTGATAAGATGATTTAAAGGAGTTTAAATCATGTGAGTTTTGAATAGAACTCACAATTACATATTATACTGCCAATATGGACAGGAATCCAATAGGTCACACACATATAGAGAAAAAGGGTAAAATGGTAAAATGACAAGGATAATAATATTTGATATTATTATAAAGGTAGAGAGGAGAATATGATAATAATTAATTAAAGAGTTTAATTAATTATGATCAAATAAAATTGTCCGCGGAACTTTTGAGAAATGTTCTGTAAATTGGACCTAAATGAAATAATGTATTTCATGATTAATTATTATTGTCTTATAAGTGTTATAAGACTACTATAAGTGTTATAGGACTGATATAATAATTAATAGGACCATTGGAGAAATTATAAAGGGCCAAAGGAATGAAGAAGTTGGAGGAAGCCCTCCAGAAGAGGGCTACACGCTAACTCCAAACAGAAGGGCTTGGAGGGCTTTTTCTTGGACCAAATTAATTTATATATGTTACATAAGTGTTATGGAACTCACATATTTAATTTGGTTGGATTTGGAATCCATTTGGGTATTTAAATCCAATTAGATGCACAAAGGGCCTAGTTTGTGGATTTTGTGCATGGTCTTTTATGAAAAGATTTAATTTAGATTTAATTAAGCCCAAATGATTATAATTAATTCCAGAGGCCCAATTAATAATTCTCCAGCAATTTTAAAGAGCCCAATCTCATTAAGGAGTTGGAATTTTAACCTAACTATAAAAGGCCAACTAATGAGAATTAGGGTTAAGTGATTAAAAACAAAAGGAAAGTCTTTTCTCTAAAAACTCTCTCCCTTTTGCGCCACTTTCCAAGCTAGCTCTTGGGAATTTCGGCCAGCCCTAGTTGAAAACCAATTTGTTGGTTCAATTTACCCCTCTCTAGTGTGGATTACTCATTGGAGGTGTTCGATTTTGGACACTGTGGTTTGCGACAACCCGGTGCGAAGTAAAATCAACTGTTCAATAAAAATCAAAGGTGATTTTTCTTATTCTCATATAGTTATATTGTGTATTCATGGCAAGATCAGATCTAATGGTTAAAAAATTTTAAAATTCCGCTCATGTATGTGATGCATGTAACCGTTAAACTCCAACAACTTGGTCATCATATCATCTACATAAACCTCCATTTATTTTTCAATCAAGCCATCAAGCATCTTAGTCGTCATCCTCTGTTTTGTAGTGCCAACATTCTTTAACACAAAAGGCATCATCTTGTAAGCGAAAGTTACCCATTCCATGATAAAAGCCATATTGATTTAATATATAATCTTATTAGAGATTTGATTGTAACGAACATAGTCTTAAATAGAGTTGTACATCATGCTCATGGTGTCACTATCACAAGCACATCTATATAGGTTAAATAGAAGTCATCTTTTAGACAAAATTTATTTAGGTCTCGATAGTTGAGACGCATGCAAAGCCTCTCATCCTTCTTAGCAATAGGAATAACATTGACTTGACAAGTAGGATATTGAACTTCTATTAGGAACTTTGCTTAAATTTGCCTTCTTACCGCTTATTTCACATTAAATTTGCCTTCTTACCGCTTATTTCACATTCTCTAACTAATTATCTTTAGCCTTATTTGTCCTTCTTGATTGGCTCGCTATCCAAGTAAGTGGGAATGACATGTTCAAATATGTCTCAATCAATGCCCGGCATATCTTCATAGGTTTGGGCAAAAAATTTCTTATTTTTTTAACAATCTATCAAAATTTCCTCTTTCCTTATGATTAATATCGGATACTATTAAAATCTCTCTTGAAATTTTTGGTGTGCTAAGGTTAAGTGAAGTAGTATATTTTGAAATATTGAGAAACACCATAAAAACAAGCAAAGTCATTTATATTATTAATATAACCATAATTACATGCATCATTATTAAAAGGCTCTAGTATAAAATCATGTTTATAAAAGCATCCTTGTCCACTTCTAACAATGCAGGGGCCAAAGTCGAGGCTTTACCTTATTTTTTATATGCACCATAATCTCTTTAATGGTTCTCAGGGTGACTGCAAAAATTTCTACCATCAAAATGGGCATTGGTGCTTCAAATCCTTTCTTTTACCTATAATCCTAGTAGCCTATAAATCCAGGGCAATAATCTCTTTTAGAATTTTCCCCTTTTAACAACCCAATCATGATCTCTTTATCCTAGAAGCCATTGATAGTTTTAACAACATCATGGGTCAAATCAAACATATCATTAAATAGCTCAAATCCTCTAACAATATTTTTTTCAATTAACTAAAGTTTTACATCTACATGATATTACACTTCAGTGAAGTGGACACAAAGTTTCCCAAAATGTGTGGCATTTGTACCAACTCTGCTTTCGATCATTGCCTTTTATAAACTACAAGTATAACCCCAGACTTTTCTTATCTTACTAGGCTAGATGTGGCAACTGCACCTAAGGTCCTTATGAAATTTTCACAAACCCGACATTGGGCAACAAATGAAATATTTTCATCAAATTAACTCTCACCTACTCTCTCTTTATTAGAGCCAATGGTTGCTATGTTAAACCAATTAATGGCTGATTTGCTATGCCCAAAGTGGAGACCTAATTCTTCCTGGTGACCCTTATGGTGACTACTTGTCCTTCGGTTGTGATCTATATCATTTGGTGCATGATGGGTGGAACTTCTCCTAGCTTAGTGAACAAAGGTCATCCCAACAATACAGAGAAATTGGTCGGTATAGGTAACATTACAAAATTTTCTTCAGACTCAATAAGGCCTATCTTAACCATAACTTTAAACTTACCTGATGCTTACCTGTGAGAATTACCGTAGGGGATGATAGTCAGATCAAACTTGTTTAACATGGACTCATTTAGACCAAAGGAAGCAATGCTGTAAGTGGGCACACATTATGGAAGACCAATCATCCACCATTACATAGGTCGTATACTCACTATTGACCTGCACTTTTATATACAAGGGGTAATAATGCTCCCTTCCCTCAATAGGACAATCTGAACCAGTACAAATAAATCTTGTTTTCTCCTGAACCTTCCCTAACAAAGTCAAGCATTTATAAGGGAGAAACAATAGTGGCCATAGTCAATTCTCACAAAGCCTTGACTAAATTTTATCTTTAAAAAGGTGGTTGTCTGAGTAAGTTCCACATGAAATCTAAGTAGGAGTCTTTTTTAATTTCTTAAGGACCTTATCATCTTGTTGCTCTTTTTATGGTTAATGGCATAGGAGCTTGCTATCTTTCAATTTTAGGTTGTACTCTTTAACTTTGAGTCACCAATTTTACCCCCCTTTTCTCTTTCTCATTTTTAGAATCCGATAAGTTAGTAGGGTCTTCTTTTTTTACCATATTCATTCTCATTAGCTGATTCCTAATAGTTAATCATTATAAACAATGGCTCCTCTATGCCCTCTTTATAAAGTACCCTTAGACTCATTTAAATGGTTACATCCTATTTGTTCAATTTATTTCTAATTAAGCAAGATAAGTAACAACTAGGTATTGATTATAGTACAAGTCACATAACATATACAATTTAAGAAGGCTTAAACCAATCATAATCACTGACGGTGGCTCTATATTGTAATTTAATTTCTTTTTATCCCTCATTATAGTTAGTAATTTTTTTTACTATTAATGAGGTCCTATATCCTATCCCTTAGAGATAAAAAAATGGTTTTGAAATGCTTGTATGCTTGTAAAAGTAACAAAAATGTCTATGCGATGATTAGGCATCTCATAATTCTAGCTAGCTTAAGCAATTGTGGTTGCAACTTTCCCTCTTTTATCAACAGTCACTACAAGAAAAATCCTACAGAATCATATTTCCATCTGCAAATTAACTACAAAATCATATTTTCATTGGTAATTTTCCCAACAGAAAATATTTTCATCTGTAATTTACCTGTGAAAATATTTTTCGTCGATAATTTACCTATGAAAATATGATTTCGTCAGTAATTTATCGACTGAAATATTTTTCGTAGATATTTACCTGCAGAAATATGATTTTGTCAATAATTTCCCTACGAAAACATGATTCCGTAGGTAATTTTCTTACGCAAATATTATTTCGTCTCTAAATTACCTACAAAAAATTGATTCTATCAGTAATTTCCCTATGGAAATATAATTCTGTCGGTAATTTACCTACAAAATCATATTTCTGTGTAAAATTTCCCTAAAAACCAATTGTATTTATAAATTATAATTGTTATATTTTTTTATTTTCTTTTAATAACTTTAATTTTTTTAAATAATAACATAAATTTTAATTATTTCATAATATAATTAAGTTAATAATGATTTATAATTAGTACTATGTGTAAAATTTGATTATTTCATTACATGTAATTTCATAGGAAAATTACCTACGATATTTAAAAAGGCTATCAATTTTTGAACTCGATAGCCAAATATATATTTCCTAACATTAGGTTTTTTAATCCTTTAAAAGGGCTTACCCCATTCCTTATATCTTTCAGTAAACACACACACCATATATATATATATATATATATATATATATATATATATATATATATATATATATATATATATATATATGACACTTTCTTGTTAATTTTGCCGACAAAAATTTTATAAAACCGATTTTCTATATAAATGGCATCTCTTTGTTGGGCTACAAATATATTAGTTTACTTTTTTTCAATAGTAAATAGTGGCATTTATTTACTTTTTTTTAATAATAATAACATTTATTACAAATATATCTTATTTAATATTTTATCTATTTAATAAAATATGTTATAAATTAATTAAGCACATCAAGCAACATTTATTATTTTGAGTTAGAAAATTGAGTTTTAAGTAAAACTATATATCTTTTAAGAATTTCAAAGGGGTAAGCAGGTTTAAATTTTAGTAATACAAGTAATAGAGCTAAGAACCACTACATTTAAACAAACATTATTTATAGCACATGTTTCATTTAGAAAGTTTATAATCTAACTAAAGTTTTTAGTTAAATTAAAATTTATTAAATTGTATAAATTAGATGGATCAAAGAGGATATTAGCCAAAATTATGTCACTTTAGTCAAGTTCTTTTCTTCCTCCTTTTGCAGGAAAGCGGTTACGATTCCCTTTACTGTTTGTCATTCTTGTTAGGTTTCGCCAATAGCTATTTGAGATATTGGAATATATTTATTTATTCCATTTCAAATGTATATTTTCAAAATAAAAAAAAACTAATAGTTTGTATTTATTTTAATTTTATATATACATAAAAAAATAATAAATAATATAATAATATATTTAAATAATATTGCTTCAGCTTTCCCCTTCTCTTAATACATGTAAATATTTATTTAGTGACTATATTAATAATAAATTTTTATCTAAATTATTTAAAGGAAAGAGATAGCATTATATGTTTTATTATACTTGAGTTAGGGGCTTAGAAATTCAAATTGAAAGAGTCGAGGGACTAAATTGAATTTTTCCTACCCTTACTCAAAATTACGTCATTTTGCGAAGGTGGAAAATTAAAATCCCTGTTGCTTTGCTTTATTTCAAAGAGGATCAGATTCTCCTCTACAGCCTTGCCCTTTTTTTTTCTCTTCTTTTCTCCTTATTCTTTCCTCCCTTTTCGATCATGACAGCACCATCACCTATTGCCGCCGCTCTCCATTGCTACTGTAGCTCTGCCTAGCACCGTCATCCCAACTCTTTTCCTTTTCCTTTCTGTTGCATTAGAGGAGCAGCCGCTCAACTCTCCTTCTTACTTTGGCTTCCCGTTCTCTTCTTGCTTATTTAGTTGTGATTTCTTCCCTTTGTTCATAAGGCGAGCTCCTTAATTTCTTATTTAGTGGATTTGGTAGAAATTTGAATGATGAAAAACACAATTCAGATCTAGGGATTTTATGAATTTGTGGAAAAGTTTAGATTTAAATAATATTGAGTTATTTGGGAATTTGGTGAAATAATTAGTAAGAATTATTGAAATTTAGTGCTGGTATATATTTAATTGAGAGATGTATGTGAAAGTTGTAGTTTTTGATAAATAAATATATTTATTGGTCTGCTGGAAGCTAATATCAATTTCTCTTTCTTTACATTCTTTGTTTAGTTTTGTTACATGTTCATTTGTTTATATAAGTATTCTTTGAGTAAATTACTACCGAGAGTTTATACTGTTGTGTGTTAATGATATTGATGATTTACAAATTGAAATAGTGTTCTTTCTATTTCCCTAAATAAAATAATCAACTTTTTCATGTTTTTTTTCCTTTTAATAGCATAATGTAACGTTCGCTATATTAAAAAAAGTATAAATGAATGGTTTGTTTAAATGTTTGTTGTTGTTACTCATCATCATTTTCATACATTATTTCGTCCGAACATCTCTATTAGGAGTTTGTTAAAAGCCTTATTATCCTTTCTTTTTAACTGCCTAAGACATTTTGCCATATTTACATACAAGTTTTTCTTTTATGTATTTACAGGTATCGAATCCCATTTACTCCCAAACATTGTATATACTAAATGTATCAAATATGAATATGAATTGATGATATAATACAATATAAAATCTAAAATATTACTCTATCAAAAAAATAAATTCTCTTTAATTTTTTTATATATGTTGATTATATTTCAAAATGTAATCTAATGTACGTGTAACGTGCACTAAATCATGCCTTTATTCACACTGTGAAAATGGTTTTGTGTCTACCGTAATGTTATTATTCTATGGTTATTACACGATTCTCTGGTGCCATGTTGATCTTTCATTTACTTTTGTACAGGGACTGTTAGGCATTTTCTTGAAAAGCAGAAAGATAAAATCACAGCTATTTTTATACAACTACAACAATGGATACTGAAATATATAAAAGGTAAAACTATAATGATGTTTTGTCACTACCTTTAAGATGCAAACATGTCATTTCTTTATGATATAAAAATGGTATAATGACTTAATGTGATGGCATTGTTATTTTTCCTACCACGGCTGTGCTTTTGTTCAGATGATTTAATAAACATGTCAACCATAAGTAGTTATATTTCTAAAATTGAATATATATATGTATATAAAGAGGTATAAATTAATTTCTTTATATGACAATTTATTAGTAATTTAGTTTATAAATAAATTATAAATGCTAAGATTTATTTATTATTGGCTTTATGATCTAATTTGTTGATATTATTTATTCAAGTACAATTTGGTTAGTTGTCAACGAAAGTATTGTCAGTTTCTAAATGGTGGGAGCAAATGAAATAAACTACCAAATCCATTAAGTGGGGAAAAATATTTTTAAATTAAGAGCAAATCCTAGTTTTATAAGTTTGGTATTTTAGCATTTATAATTGCAGGATTTATTTTAGTGTTTTTTAAATTAAGAGCAAGGAAGGTATTGTTTGTTTTTTGTCAATTATGTGGCTTAGTTTTTTTTTTTTTTAGAAAATGAATTGCATGATTTGTTTTTAGTTTGGTATTTGGAATCGATTATAAATATAATACAATTTTGGTTTTCTATATTTGTATAATGGAAAAAGAATAATTTTAAGTGTATTTGAAAAAATACACTAAATTTAATTAATACGAATATCCAAATGGTATTTGAATACCATAATTTATTTGATTCCTTCTTCTTATTATTATTATTATGAAGAGGGAGCAACTGATAATCTTTTGTATTATAGTTTGTGTGTTATAATTTTGAACATATACCTATTTTAATAGTTTTAATTTTGAACATATATAAGTGAATAAAATTGCTTAATTAGTTGAACAAATATAATGAGTTTATAATTCTTGTTTATAACTTCAATTTTGCAGAATAATTAGAACAGGATGTTAGCTATGAAGGCAAAGGAGAAAAAGAAACTGTATATGTGTATGCTTGAACATAAAATTTGAATGTTGCAATCTGAAGCTGCTTTATCTGCTCATTTGTCTTTATTTTATGTAAATTCATTTCTCACTTTGAATACAGCAAATTACTGCATTTCAAGATGGTGTGTTCAGTATTTGTTGCATTAGGAGGTTAGAATTTATTTACTAGAAATAATTCACCTATAAATCTTCTATAGATTATTAATATAAATTACAGTTGAGTTCAATTTTATCATTCTTGTAATTACTATCAGCTACAAATCTGTTTGTCATAATGTATTTATGCCTTCCGTCCTACATAGAATAACATATTATCCTAACCTATAATTAGATAATTATTAAAAATATAAATATTTTTAATGACGGAATGGTGATGGATATTTTCGTTGTGAATTGTTTTATTTTGACGTAAATTTACCTATGGAAATACACTTATCATCGCTAAATTTACCTACGAAACTTGTCATTCCATCGAAAATTTGCATACGAAATACCTATTTCTTTCGATAAATTTTTCAATGAAAAATATAATTCCATTGGTAATTTAAATGATGGAATTTGAATCCGTCGATAAATATGGCAAATTACTGGCAGTTTTTCAATCCATACCTCCTGACAAAATTACCGACAGATAATGTTTTTCATCAGTAAAAGTGCCTATAATCGGTTCTACAATGCCCTTTTTTTGTCACTAAATTCCATCAGCAATTTGGTATTCCTATGAAAATTCTCTCAATATTTTCAGGAATTTATGTCAACATAATAAGGATCTTCCTAAGTTTGAATAATATCTCTGAGCTACCTAGGTGGTTGATAGCTCAACCCTTTTCCAAGTATTACCTCTACCAACAGTTTCATTAGCCTTATTGGTTGGTGTACTTGCACAACTTCACTGACTAGTGCTTAAACAATCACTATTTGCTGAACTTGCTTTATTTAGCTGGATACTCACTTTCATCTTTGAGGGCCTCCAATCCTTTGAACCTTTCATTTTCAAGCATTCATTTAAGTATGAACTAACATCGTGGAAGAACAACCTAATTTGATCTAGGGCATTAGGTTTCCTTTTCATCTCCATAACCTGATTCCTCCACCGAGTGAGGTACTCATGGAAAGACTCATCAAGATTTTGCTAAAGCAAGTCCAGGACTTTTAGATTAACTTCCAATCTAAGTGCTATAGTCGCACTACTTCAAAAATTCTTCTATCAGTAAGTCCATTATTTTTTAACTCTTCTACCAAGCCTATGGTACAATCGATTGATGGACTAGTATGATTAATGCTAAAATACTCAACCCTTATATCTGTTGGTAGGGTTGGTCCCTTTCACTACAAAGGTGTGTTGCTTTATATGGGTTGCAAGATTAGAGGTTCCATCGAACTTGGGTAGTTCTAGTATTTTAAACCTTTAAGGTAGCACATCCTCACTCTTTAAGTCTCTATCCTCAGGGCTAATCCCTCAACCCAGAAACAAAACTAAGGCTATGGCTTTTATTTACTCCTCTACCTTTTTCAAAACCTAATCCTCCATTTTAGATGCCATACTTCTCTAAACCTTGGTCACTACTGGCATTTCCTTTTCCTTAGTTATGAAATCCATTTCGATGATGGTACCCTTAGCCATCTATTGCCTAGCAGGAAAAACTGTTAGGGCCACACCTCTAGATTCAGTAGATAAAGGAGATAAGTGCCCCTCGTAGTGCCTGGTTACATTTAACAAATGGTAGGTGCTATAGGCTGCATAAATGGTAGGTGCTTCCAAAATGGCATCATCATACTAATCATGGACATAATTCATCTTTCGAAATCCTCAAATAACTTGTCCAATTCTTGAGGATCAGAAACAGTTGCCTATTGTGATGGATCTGTTGTTTGAAAGTTATAAATTTGTTATAAAATATCAACCAAACTAAAATCTACCTGATTCTGATCCACAATTTAACTTGATCTACTAAAAGTTCTCTGATGAGGTGATTGCTTAGAACCCTTAACCTTCTAAGCGAATCCATGATAGCTGAAAAATCATAACATTATAATAATGGATGAGTGATGAGTAATGCAAGATTGTGATGTGCAACATCTAAAGTCACATGCATACAAAAGCATTAAATCTTCCTACCTTATTGTTTTTCACATAGGAGATCATGCAGTCTTTTTTCTAGGTAAGTTTAGATCATAGGTCATTAGGGAACCTTATGTGTATTATGCATAGCAGAAACCCAACAGTATAATAGCCCTTTAGTTAAAATGTAAACAAATGTAGTTTGGCTATTACATATTAAATTATCATAAGCCCATCAGGGTAAGAAAGCCCTTGGTGAGTCAACATTTAAGTTTATTTGGGTTCATTTAACACATAATGGCCCATTTAGCAAGAAATATAATATGGCTTGTGTAACCTAATTTAAGAATATCTATGCCATTACATGAAGTATTGGTTTGGAGATACAATTTTAGGCCTACCTAAGTGCGATCCCTACCAATGTGTCTAGCTAGTCATAAGCATAGTCATCAATTGGTCATTATTTGCTATAGCATATGGCATAAGGCTTTGGTTGGTGATTATCCCCTAACATTTCCCTTCATTGAGTGAACGTAAGGTCATGCTTGGGGAATGCATAATTGGTTAAATAAGGATGCCTAACTTAGTTCTAAGGCTAAAAAGTTTAATTACACTTCCACCAAAATGTCCCAATTCTCATTGTAAACATATTGATTAACATATATTACATATGGTGATCAAATATAGATAATAAATTAAGTACCATTCATATAATTAAATTATATTAATAAAGATCCATTCATACTTGCAATTATATATATAAAAAAAAAAGTTAGCATAGATACAAGTTGGCAAAGGAAACTAAACAAAGAAGAACAAAACAATCAAATAAAAAGATAACGAGGTAAAGAGAAGAAATTGGTTGAGGACTCCTCAATGATTTCTTCTTCTGTGGACTTTGCTTTTCTTTATAATCTTTTTGAATTCTTTTAAAGTTACTTGGTAGTTTTCCATTGTCTAAAATGTAGTTATCTTCATGTATTTATAAGACCCAAAAGCGTCCTAATTAATGCCTTTTCATACAGGGGTGTAATATTAAAAATGTGTGTGAAAGGTCATAATAGTTTGATTCTATGATGAGTCAACACATTGGTATTAAGTTGGTTAGTTGCCATTGTCAGGCTCTATAATTAGTTCGCATCACTGTAATGAGTCAACATGCTTTAACTGCTTTACGACTCGCTTCAGCAAGGCTTAAGTTGACATCCAGAGTCACTATAATGAGTCGGCACGAGCTCTAAAACCACTTTAAGATATTTTTCATTAATTCTTCAATGAAAAATCCCTCTTATATGCTTCAAATCATCCAATCACAAAAAATTAATCATTCAAAATAAATAAGACATAAAAAGTAACCTAAAATATAACAAAACATTTGCATTATACTTATTAAATGATCCAGTAACTATTGATTTGCAAGTTATATGGTAAATTTTCTTTCTGCAAAATATAGCTATGTTCATGTAGTTATAGACCCAAAGGTGTCT
>JBBPFJ010000185.1:26125-155282 GCA_037975025.1 Excoecaria agallocha
AGATATTTACCTGCAGAAATATGATTTTGTCAATAATTTCCCTACGAAAACATGATTCCGTAGGTAATTTTCTTACGCAAATATTATTTCGTCTCTAAATTACCTACAAAAAATTGATTCTATCAGTAATTTCCCTATGGAAATATAATTCTGTCGGTAATTTACCTACAAAATCATATTTCTGTCGGTAAAATTTCCCTAAAAACCAATTGTATTTATAAATTATAATTGTTATATTTTTTTATTTTCTTTTAATAACTTTAATTTTTTTAAATAATAACATAAATTTTAATTATTTCATAATATAATTAAGTTAATAATGATTTATAATTAGTACTATGTGTAAATTTGATTATTTCATTACATGTAATTTCATAGGAAAATTACCTACGATATTTAAAAAGGCTATCAATTTTTGAACTCGATAGCCAAATATATATTTCCTAACATTAGGTTTTTTAATCCTTTAAAAGGCTACCCATTCCTTATATCTTTCAGTAAACACACACACCATATATATATATATATATATATATATATATATATATATATATATATATATATATATATATATATATATATGACACTTTCTTGTTAATTTTGCCGACAAAAAATTTTATAAACCGATTTTCTATATAAATGGCATCTCTTTGTTGGGCTACAAATATATTAGTTTACTTTTTTTCAATAGTAAATAGTGGCATTTATTTACTTTTTTTTTAAATAATAACATTTTATTACAAATATATCTTATTTTAATATTTTATCTTATTTAATAAAATATGTTATAAATTAATTAAGCACATCAAGCAACATTTATTATTTTGAGTTAGAAAATTGAGTTTTAAGTAAAACTATATATCTTTTAAGAATTTCAAAGGGGTAAGCAGGTTTAAATTTTAGTAATACAAGTAATAGAGCTAAGAACCACTACATTTAAACAAACATTATTTATAGCACATGTTTCATTTAGAAAGTTTATAATCTAACTAAAGTTTTTAGTTAAATTAAAATTTATTAAATTGTATAAATTAGATGGATCAAAGAGGATATTAGCCAAAATTATGTCACTTTAGTCAAGTTCTTTTCTTCTCCTTTTGCAGGAAAGCGGTTACGATTCCCTTTACTGTTTGTCATTCTTGTTAGGTTTCGCCAATAGCTATTTGAGATATTGGAATATATTTATTTATTCCATTTCAAATGTATATTTTCAAAATAAAAAAAAAACTAATAGTTTGTATTTATTTTAATTTTATATATACATAAAAAAATAATAAATAATATAATAATATATTTAAATAATATTGCTTCAGCTTTCCCTTCTCTTAATACATGTAAATATTTATTTAGTGACTATATTAATAATAAATTTTTATCTAAATTATTTAAAGGAAAGAGATAGCATTATATGTTTTATTATACTTGAGTTAGGGGCTTAGAAATTCAAATTGAAAGAGTCGAGGGACTAAATTGAATTTTTCCTACCCTTACTCAAAATTACGTCATTTGCGAAGGTGGAAAATTAAAATCCCTGTTGCTTTGCTTTATTTCAAAGAGGATCAGATTCTCCTCTACAGCCTTGCCCTTTTTTTTTTCTCTTCTTTTCTCCTTATTCTTTCCTCCCTTTTCGATCATGACAGCACCATCACCTATTGCCGCCGCTCTCCATTGCTACTGTAGCTCTGCCTAGCACCGTCATCCCAACTCTTTTCCTTTTCCTTTCTGTTGCATTAGAGGAGCAGCGCTCAACTCTCCTTCTTACTTTGGCTTCCCGTTCTCTTCTTGCTTATTTAGTTGTGATTTCTTCCCTTTGTTCATAAGGCGAGCTCCTTAATTTCTTATTTAGTGAATTTGGTAGAAATTTGAATGATGAAAAACACAATTCAGATCTAGGATTTTATGAAATTTGTGGAAAAGTTTAGATTTAAATAATATTGAGTTATTTGGGAATTTGGTGAAATAATTAGTAAGAATTATTGAAATTTAGTGCTGGTATATATTTAATTGAGAGATGTATGTGAAAGTTGTAGTTTTTGATAAATAAATATATTTATTGGTCTGCTGGAAGCTAATATCAATTTCTCTTTCTTTACATTCTTTGTTTAGTTTTGTTACATGTTCATTTGTTTATATAAGTATTCTTTGAGTAAATTACTACCGAGAGTTTATACTGTTGTGTGTTAATGATATTGATGAATTTACAAATTGAAATAGTGTTTCTTTTCTATTTTCCTAAATAAAATAATCAACTTTTTCATGTTTTTTTTTCCTTTTAATAGCATAATGTAACGTTCGCTATATTAAAAAAAGTATAAATGAATGGTTTGTTTAAATTGTTTGTTGTTGTTACTCATCATCATTTTCATACATTATTTCGTCCGAACATCTCTATTAGGAGTTTGTTAAAAGCCTTATTATCCTTTCTTTTTAACTGCCTAAGACATTTTGCCATATTTACATACAAGTTTTTCTTTTATGTATTTACAGGTATCGAATCCCATTTACTCCCAAACATTGTATATACTAAATGTATCAAATATGAATATGAATTGATGATATAATACAATATAAAATCTAAAATATTACTCTATCAAAAAAATAAATTCTCTTTTAATTTTTTTATATATGTTGATTATATTTCAAAATGTAATCTAATGTACGTGTAACGTGCACTAAATCATGCCTTTATTCACACTGTGAAAATGGTTTTGTGTCTACCGTAATGTTATTATTCTATGGTTATTACACGATTCTCTGGTGCCATGTTGATCTTTCATTTACTTTTGTACAGGGACTGTTAGGCATTTTCTTGAAAAGCAGAAAGATAAAATCACAGCTATTTTTATACAACTACAACAATGGATACTGAAATATATAAAAGGTAAAACTATAATGATGTTTTGTCACTACCTTTAAGATGCAAACATGTCATTTCTTTATGATATAAAATGGTATAATGACTTAATGTGATGGCATTGTTATTTTTCCTACCACGGCTGTGCTTTTGTTCAGATGATTTAATAAACATGTCAACCATAAGTAGTTATATTTCTAAAATTGAATATATATATGTATATAAAGAGGTATAAATTAATTTCTTTATATGACAATTTATTAGTAATTTAGTTTATAAATAAATTATAAATGCTAAGATTTATTTATTATTGGCTTTATGATCTAATTTGTTGATATTATTTATTCAAGTACAATTTGGTTAGTTGTCAACGAAAGTATTGTCAGTTTCTAAATGGTGGGAGCAAATGAAATAAACTACCAAATCCATTAAGTGGGGAAAAATATTTTAAATTAAGAGCAAATCCTAGTTTTATAAGTTTGGTATTTTAGCATTTATAATTGCAGGATTTATTTTAGTGTTTTTAAATTAAGAGCAAGGAAGGTATTGTTTGTTTTTTGTCAATTATGTGGCTTAGTTTTTTTTTTTTTAGAAAATGAATTGCATGATTTGTTTTTAGTTTGGTATTTGGAATCGATTATAAATATAATACAATTTTGGTTTTCTATATTTGTATAATGGAAAAAGAATAATTTTAAGTGTATTTGAAAAAATACACTAAATTTAATTAATACGAATATCCAAATGGTATTTGAATACCATAATTTATTTGATTCCTTCTTCTTATTATTATTATTATGAAGAGGGAGCAACTGATAATCTTTTGTATTATAGTTTGTGTGTTATAATTTTGAACATATACCTATTTTAATAGTTTTAATTTTGAACATATATAAGTGAATAAAATTGCTTAATTAGTTGAACAAATATAATGAGTTTATAATTCTTGTTTATAACTTCAATTTTGCAGAATAATTAGGAACAGGATGTTAGCTATGAAGGCAAAGGAGAAAAAGAAACTGTATATGTGTATGCTTGAACATAAAATTTGAATGTTGCAATCTGAAGCTGCTTTATCTGCTCATTTGTCTTTATTTTATGTAAATTCATTTCTCACTTTGAATTACAGCAAATTACTGCATTTCAATATGGTGTGTTCAGTATTTGTTGCATTATGAGGTTAGAATTTATTTACTAGAAATAATTCACCTATAAATCTTCTATAGATTATTAATATAAATTACAGTTGAGTTCAATTTTATCATTCTTGTAATTACTATCAGCTACAAATCTGTTTGTCATAATGTATTTATGCCTTCCGTCCTAATAGAATAACATATTATCCTAACCTATAATTAGATAATTATTAAAAATATAAAATATTTTTAATGACGGAATGGTGATGGATATTTTCGTTGTGAATTGTTTTATTTTGACGTAAATTTACCTATGGAAATACACTTATCATCGCTAAATTTACCTACGAAACTTGTCATTCCATCGAAAATTTGCATACGAAATACCTATTTCTTTCGATAAATTTTTCAATGAAAAATATAATTCCATTGGTAATTTAAATGATGGAATTTGAATCCGTCGATAAATATGGCAAATTACGGCAGTTTTTCAATCCATACCTCCTGACAAAATTACCGACAGATAATGTTTTTCATCAGTAAAAGTGCCTATAATCGGTTCTACAATGCCCTTTTTTTGTCACTAAATTCCATCAGCAATTTGGTATTCCTATGAAAATTCTCTCAATATTTTCAGGAATTTATGTCAACATAATAAGGATCTTCCTAAGTTTGAATAATATCTCTGAGCTACCTAGGTGGTTGATAGCTCAACCCTTTTCCAAGTATTACCTCTACCAACAGTTTCATTAGCCTTATTGGTTGGTGTACTTGCACAACTTCACTGACTAGTGCTTAAACAATCACTATTTGCTGAACTTGCTTTATTAGCTGGATACTCACTTTCATCTTTGAGGGCCTCCAATCCTTTGAACCTTTCATTTTCAAGCATTCATTTAAGTATGAACTAACATCGTGGAAGAACACCTAATTTGATCTAGGGCATTAGGTTTCCTTTTCATCTCCATAACCTGATTCCTCCACCGAGTGAGGTACTCATGGAAAGACTCATCAAGATTTTGCTAAAGCAAGTCCAGGACTTTTAGATTAACTTCCATCTAAGTGCTATAGTCGCACTACTTCAAAAATTCTTCTATCAGTAAGTCCCATTATTTTTTAACTCTTCTACCAAGCCTATGGTACAATCGATTGATGGACTAGTATGATTAATGCTAAAATACTCAACCTTATATCTGTTGGTAGGGTTGGTCCCTTTCACTACAAAGGTGTGTTGCTTTATATGGGTTGCAAGATTAGAGGTTCCATCGAACTTGGGTAGTTCTAGTATTTTAAACCTTTAAGGTAGCACATCCTCACTCTTTAAGTCTCTATCCTCAGGGCTAATCCCTCAACCCAGAAACAAAACTAAGGCTATGGCTTTTATTTACTCCTCTACCTTTTTCAAAACCTAATCCTCCATTTTAGATGCCATACTTCTCTAAACCTTGGTCACTACTGGCATTTCCTTTTCCTTAGTTATGAAATCCATTTCGATGATGGTACCCTTAGCCATCTATTGCCTAGCAGGAAAAACTGTTAGGGCCACACCTCTAGATTCAGTAGATAAAGGAGATAAGTGCCCCTCGTAGTGCCTGGTTACATTTAACAAATGGTAGGTGCTATAGGCTGCATAAATGGTAGGTGCTTCCAAAATGGCATCATCATACTAATCATGGACATAATTCATCTTTCGAAATCCTCAAATAACTTGTCCAATTCTTGAGGATCAGAAACAGTTGCCTATTGTGATGGATCTGTTGTTTGAAAGTTATAAATTTGTTATAAAATTATCAACCAAACTAAAATCTAACCTGATTCTGATCCACAATTTAACTTGATCTACTAAAAGTTCTCTGATGAGGTGATTGCTTAGAACCCTTAACCTTCTAAGCGAATCCATGATAGCTGAAAAATCATAACATTATAAAATGGATGAGTGATGAGTAATGCAAGATTGTGATGTGCAACATCTAAAGTCACATGCATACAAAGCATTAAATCTTCCTACCCTATTTTCCACATAGGAGATCAGCAGTCTTCTAACATCTAAAAAACTTAGCATAGAACTCACACTTACAACTTCCATACAGATACAACATACAATAGCCCCTAACACTAAAATTAACCAATAACCGCCCATACATATTAAAACATAACCAACACACCTCACTAAACCTCCCTAATTATCAACCCAAACCTAAAAAATTTAAACACATAATGCCCATCACACAATAAAATAACAGCTTAACCTAATTAACATCATCCATTACATGAAGTAATTTTAACCCAAATTAGGCCTACCTAAGCGATCCAACCACCTACTAACATAACCACAATTCAACAATGACCCATACCAAATCAACAAAATACAACCAATTAAACAAGCTAAACAATACACTTCAACAAATCCCAAACATCATTAACAACCAAAACAACAAAACAAACAACCACCACTAACACAAAAAACAAACACCCCACCACAAACACCCAAACCAACCAACAAACAAACCCCAACCCCCAACATACCCACAAAACCATCAAAAACAATATACAAAAAACACACCTACAAATGCAAAGAAACAAACAAAGAAGCAACAAAACAATCAAATAAAAAGATACAAGTAAAGAAGAAATGTTACACCCACACATCCACTCATCACCTCCCACCATATCTTCTATAAATCGATTCCACTTCAAAAGTACTTTCCATTTATAAGCCCAAAAGCGACCTAATAATCCTTCAAACAGGACAAAAAACACACAACCCATCACCAAAATAACCCAAATAACAACAACCACCAACACACCCCCAACAACCCCCCCACACCCCAACACTTCCACCAATAGTCAACATGCTTTAACTGCTTTACGACTCGCTTCAGCACAAGGCTTAAGTTGACATCCAGAGTCACTATAATGAGTCGGCACGAGCTCCTAAAACCACTTACTACAACCCATAAAATCTTCAATTCCACTATATGCTTCAAATCATCCAATCACAAAAACTTAATCATTCAAAAATAATACACAAAGTCACCAAAAAAACAAAACATTCATAACTTATAAATGATCCATAAAATTGAACCTTGAAAGTTATATGCAAAATTTCTTTCTGCAATATATAGCTAACTATTCATTTGCAAAGTTCATAATAAGCTTGTTCTTAGTATTAGCCCAAAGGTTTCTAAAAGGTATCTTGATCTTCGAAAAGGATTGTAAATCTTAAGATTGCTAGTATGATAAGGCTACCAACCAGGCTCTATAATGAGTTAACACCAATAAAATGAGTCAGCATGCCCTTAACTACTTTATGACCAGTCAACATGGTATGAGTCGCCATATTAAGCATCTGTGATGAGTTGCAACATAGCTTATGAGTAGGCACATGCTCTTAAACTTTTTGAAAACCTTTTTCTTTAATACTTCAACAAAAACTCATCTCATTTATGCTTTGTTCATCAAATTAGGCACATTTTGCCTACAAAATAAAAAAGACAAAAAATAACCCAAAACATAACAAAAATACATACATTAAACAAAAGAAATGACGCAATAACTCACATAATATCTATGCTAATTACATGACATCACTCTACCTCCTTATGATTTAAGTAATCAAAGGACCCAGTAGTTATTTTCTGATAAATGGTATCTATATTCTTCAATCCAAAAGGCATCACTCGATAAGCAAGCACTACAAAAAAAATGCAAAATAGTGAGGAAAAAATTCCTCGCTAAATGATGATTTTTCATCGCTAAATCAGTTTAGCAAGGATTTAGCAAGGAAATAAATTTTGTAACAAAAGTCATTCTAGCTGATTTTAGCGAAGACTAAAATCCCCGCTAACTTTTACGATATTTTTGCGAGGGCTAAAGTCCTCAATAACTTTTGCGAGGATTTTTTCGTCGCTAAATTTTGCAACGAATATATTTCTCACTAGCAATTGCGAGTACTAAAGTCCTTGCTAAATTTTCCAAGGCTAAAGCCCTCGGTAACGTTTGTGATGACTTTTTGTCGCTAACTTTTGCGAGGACTAAATTACTCTCTAAATTTTCTGAGGAATTTAAATTTTAGTTAATTCTCACTAAATTTTGCCAGGACTTCTAATTTTAACAACGACAAATTTCGTACTAAATTTTAGCATCAAATTTGTGACAAATATTGCTATTGCCAAATTTGATACGAGATTGGTCCTCGCTAAACATTATTTTGAGTATCACAACGATAATAATATTATTTATTACACTTTCATAATTTAAATTAAAATTTTTTAATTTACTATAGAGGTTTTATTATTTAAATAATAAACTAAAAAATAATAATAATATTCATAGAGTACTCGATACTTAATATAAAAATATATATTAATAAATAACTAGTAATTACAAGTGCATATCATTGTATATCCAAAATAATATATGCATGCATATATAAAAGGAGCATATCCAAAATAATATATACATGCATATATAGCAGAAATAAAAGATATACAAGATGTCCTAATATGTATATTGTAACATTGTAATGTAGGTAAAAAGTATCTATAACCCAATATATGGATCATGTAACGAATCACTTGAGCCATTAGTACAGACAGTACGAGAAGACTTTACAAGTGTTGGACCATCATCGTTTTTTTAGCCTAAAACAGAATAAAGCAAGAAAAATTAAAAAAAAAATTGTAAAAATAGACTCAGGTATTGTCGAAAATTCGGTAGTATTTTTCCTAAAAATATGACATCCAAATATTCATAACTGTGTCTATAATGCTAGAGGCACTGGAAAAAAAGGTATAAGTTGGGATATGTTACATTTGATGCTTTAGTGACTAAAAGAAAACTTATATGCATTTGCGAAATAATTTCAAATATTCATCAAACACGAAAGTGCAAGAAATACACCCAATGGCAATAGTAAAATATAACTCTATGCACATATAGAAACAAAGCAAAGAATGATTAATAAAAATAAAAAATAAGTACTATTCTTGTAAAGACCAATCCTTCATGAAAACTAACTTCACAAGCTTAAGAAAATCCTATAATATGTCCATTGAAACAAAATAAGGAGAGGATAAGAGCATATAAAGATTCACTAATCCCATTTTCTTCATCAGTAATATATAATATAATTTGAAATATATTAATAACATATTATCTAGCATGTAGCTGCTCTTTTAAGTTACAATGCAATTACAAAATTAAAATTATCTTTATATAGATTCTTTTAGTTAATTAAAAAAAAAAAAAGATATGCAAAAGCAAATGACAAGGAAAAGGACAAATTAGAAAAATACCTGAAGGCATCATCTTCATAGTCAAACCAATCAAGTTACTTGAACAACTCTCCATTATCTATGAGGCCATAGTTATTCCAACCCTTCTTATTCTTTATGCATCCCATCTTTTTTAATCAATCAAAACAATTATATTTTGCACAATTTTATTTTTTAAGTCAATGAAATGATTGCACAGGATGCAGACATTTATTAATAACTATAAATACATGAAATCTATCTTATGAAATTGGAAGTGGATAACCACACCCTATCTAAAAACATTTTTAATTGCTCTACTATTAAGATAAAATCAAATATGAAACCATCGAACACTTGAGCCAAATTCCAAGCACCTCTTTTTATTTCAATTATTTCAACTATATCAATAATTTAAATACTTGTGTCAATAGCCACTAAGCTTAGAAAAGCTTGTGCAAGTTGTGCATGACTAAAAAACATAATAAATCAGCACAAGTGGATCAGTAAAGAGGCTAATAGTGAAAGGAAAGATGCAAATGGATCATAGGTAGGTAACAATTAGTGTGTGAGATACATAGAAGTGCAAGTTCTTGTGTCAGAGTGCTTATGCAGATAGTGGAATATAAAAGCTACGATTTTATAGAGCAAGCCAAAAGTAATAAAAACATTGAACTTGGTTACTAATTTCTTAATTTCATTATTCATTATTCTTTTAAAAGATTACTGCCTACACATGCTAATTTCATTATCCATATAGAATCTTTTATACCAAACATGTTCTAAGAGTCTTGAATATGAATTTTACTTGAGGCTTTTTGTTCTTCCTTTTTTTTTTCAAAGCAACAGCTTCATGACAAGAGGACACTATAAAATTAGTACAGGTAAGTCTAGTTTTTTGTTAAAACTATTCATTCAAACATATATATTTATACAAGGAATCAGACATAGAGATATTATTCCCACATCCACTGTAAATCTCCAAATCCTAATGCAAATCTAATCAATCTTCCAATCCTAATGCAAATCTAAGGTTCATATTATATCTCCTTAATATAAACCCAGAATAGCTACAAAATTGCATTCTTTTTTTTCCTACAATTACCTGTAAGGATAGGAAACAAACTATACACAAAAGGGACACAAGATAATAGAAAAGAAATCAACAAAGCTTATTCTGAGCAACAGCATGGCTTAACTCATCCTCATAGAATAGAACCCTATTAGAAGCTAACAAATTGCATAATGGCTTTGATAAAGCAGGTGGTACAATGCACCTTGGTGGAAATGCTAAATCTTAGAAGAGCACAACAACAATTTGCTTCATCTCAGTGACCTTTAAGCGAGAAGGTGGCCGAGGACCATGCCTTGATGCTTTAGGAGTATGTGGGCTTAGCATGAAAGCACCCTTGTGATCTCCCTTGCTGCAATATCATTCAAACACAACCAATCACGGAAACATGATAAGCATTTTAACAAGGAAAGACTCCATAAAAAAGGCAATGATTTCAGGGCCCACCTCATGAAAGGCTAATGTTCAGTTGGCCGTGGAGTCATTGTTCTCAACATCTCCTACCGAGAGCAATCCGGTGTGGTGTAATTGAAATGGAATAGCCTAGCAATTACAACCTGCTCACAAGAAAATAAATAATAGATACACATTAGAACAACATCTCACGTATGGAAATGGACACATTCTCTAAATTAATGATAGAAATATAAAGGGACTGAGACACTTACCGCTCTTCTAATCCTTGGAGATACATGTAACACTGCCCTCAGTTGGTCATCGTGTAGGTGACAAAGTATTTTAACCTTGGGAATAGCAAAAAAAAAACAATCAGTATTCAGGATCGAAGATCATAACTGGAAAAATGTCACAAGTAATAAAAATATCATAATATAATGAAGCACAAAGGTCAGTACCATTACAGGCATAAAAGAAATGCAGTAAAGTATTCCAGGGAAAAAATTTCAAACAAAAAACTTTCTTATTAAGGAGAAAAATGATAGTCCCAAATAAAAAACAACAATAATCACCAATCTGACCAAAGATCTATTTTAGGACATGACTCGACAACATTTGGAACAATACATTATCACCTTTACTTTTACTCTCAGTAAATTTCAGTCTACAACTTCAAGACTCAAGACACTATTTTGTTTGCCATTTCTGAAAGTATGTATTAAAAAACTCTCCTTAGTTAACCAAAAATTAGAAGCCCGTAGAAAAATCCATATGTTGTCCTGTCCAATGTAGTCCAAATTGATAGCATAACAGAAAACAAGGATAAATTCAGCAATAGGAAGTCCATGGCACGGAAAAAGAAATGACCATAAGATAATCCCCATCAAGCAATAAAAAACAAAGATCAGTTGGACTCAACTTATAGAATTCAATGAATTATTATTTTTAGAATACATCCAGCTCTCTGAAAGAAACACTACTGGAATCTTTGTTTAATTAATAACATCGAAAAGCAAATCATAGAAGAAAAAATAAAATTCAGCAAAAATTTCATTACAGCTAGTAGATTACTGCCATTTCTAACCCTTACCGGGATTGTGCAAACCTAAGATGGATCCTAGGGTCCAATAAAGGAATTTGTCCAAGTGCTAAGAAATCCATCTTTTTGCAACTGCAAGTTAGACCAAAGCAGGATCCATGTAGCCGCATCTTTTTGCTCTAATTTTATACTGCACAACCACCAAAGATGTAAATAATATCAATGACTTTAAGCATGCAATGGCAAGCAACTATATTTAGATTCAATTTTGCTTTTACAGAAAATAAAGATTGTAATATGCTGTCAATTTAACCTCTTATCTAGTAGAGAATTCAAATTCGATTCATTAGGGAGAAACTTGAACCACGATATGTGATGAAGACCTCCCTGTAAAAATAAAAAACAATGTAGTATTCAAAGATTGATGTATAGTCATATATAAAGAGGAAAGAGACAGTGGATAGAAAAACATTATGCATGTGATATGACAGTTCTGAAATCCCAATGGAAGCTTAAATTGCAGTAAACTTCCAAGAGAAACATTCCTTAATGCTTGCACAAAGTACCCATAATCACTCAAAAATCCAATAACAGCAAAGATCTCCAAACAACCAAGAAAAAAAAACTCAGAATTACAAAAATGATAACATATTAGGAGTCGAAATATCCATAATTTTTAGACAATTCAGCAAAAAGTTAAAAAAATACATAAATAAGCTTTCAGGAAAATAAACAATGGAAGCAAAACAATTTGAAGATGCACAAAGAGGGTAAAAAAGAGAACACAAGAAATGTAATAGTTGGAACAAATATATACTCAATGGCACTACAAATTGTTCGACGAGGTGAATAGGATTCAACATTATTTGCAGCAGCAGCAGGTCTAGGTCCTCCAGATTAAAAATGCCAAGCCTAGTTCCTCCAATTTTAAATTCTACTATTATGTATTCCACTATAGCAGTTAATTCATGGAATTCCCCCAATTTCAAATTAAGTAGTTGCTAACAATGAAACTTAGAAACTTAAAAGAGAATTAAAGAAAACATAAAAAAAAAAAAAAAAGCAAAAGAAAAAAGTTATAGGAAGCCAAATAACGTACAATTCTAAAAACATTTGTCCACATTACTTTAATCTGTTAATGCTCCCTTATTAAGAGCTCCTCAGCAGTCGAACACCATTGCATAATAAAACCCTCTCAAAGCATAGCTCTACCTGTAAATAAATAGTTAAATTAAATTAACTGTCAATTCAGTTTAGAAAAATGTGAAAGTGTGATCGAATCGAAGATGGAAAGTAAAAAAAAGAAAAACAAGTCACTACGAATAATTTAAAATTTCTAAGAACAATACAATATGTGATAAAACAAAAACCCTAACTGATTATTTTTTGCTTGCTTAGGAATTCAATAACGTAGAATTTCGAAAAAGATGTTCTAATTTAAAGTTTCTAAAAGCACTTTTCGAGCTCTTCTTTCTCGAACTCTCAATATTTCTAGGGAACCAAATAGAAAATGGAAAGAAAACAAAGGATTCATACCTTTCATTCGATGTAAGTACAGGTAGCTGGGGAAGTTGCCGAACTTTCCTTCTTCACTACCTCGAAGTCCAAAGATTTCTATAGGAAGACCGATTTGGTGATTCCATAAATAATTTTAATGGGGCGCTGTTAATGATCACTGGAACTCATTCTTTGGTGCTCGATTACCTTAACCTGGTGTTATATGCGATCCTTCAAATGGAACATCACGAGCTTTATGAAATGCGACGAAAGAGCGAGAAAGAGCGAGAGGCGGGAGAAAGAGATTGGAGAACGAACGAGAAAGTAGATAAGATATTAGGGTTTTATTGGTAGGCAAAAAGAGAAGAGAGCGAATGAGAAGGGTGGCAGCATAAAGGTTGTAGGGACCTAGGGAAAAAGTCCCGTTAACACTGCTTTTTTCCTACTCAAAATTTTAAGAAAATCAGCGAGGGAATACCTCTCACAAATTTTGTGAGAATTTATTCCTAGCTATTTTAGTGAGAATTGTTCATCACATTTTATTTTTTTATTATGTAATTAATAATAATTAATATTATTAAATATAAAAATAATAATTTAGTTTAGTTTAGTTAAATTAAATTAAATAATAATAATTTATTTAATTTAATTTTTGCTAAAAATATATTAACTAAATTTACTAAATTTAATATAAATAAAATTTAAATATTTAAATTAAAATTATATAAAAATATTGAAAACATAATTATCTAATTTAGCGAGGATTTATTTCTCGCAACCGTTAGTGAGGGATTATCCTTGCTAATTTAGCAAGGATTTGTTTCTTGCAAAATTAGCGAGGATTAAGTACATGCTAAACGGTTCATATATCAAATACCATACCATTTAACCATTAGCGATGGATTTATCCTCGCTAATTTAGCGACGATTTGTTTCTCGCAAAATTAGCGAGAATTAAGTCCTCACTAAATGGTTCATTTACCAAATGCCAAATCATTTAACCATTAGCGAGGAATTTATCCTTCTAATTTAGCGAGAATTTGTTTATCGCAAAATTAGCAAGGATTAAATCATCACTAAATGGTTCATATACCAAATGCCAAACCATTTAACCGTTAGTGAGGGATTTATCCTTGCGAACTTAGGGAGGATTTGTTTCTCGCAAAATTAGCGAGGATTAAGTCCTCACTAAACGGTTCATATATCAAATGCCAAACCATTTAACTGTTAGCCAGGGATTTATCCTCGCTAATTTAGCAAAGATTTACTTCTCCTAAAATTAGCGAGAATTAAGTCCTTGCAAAACGATTCATATACCAAATGTCAAACCATTTAACCGTTAGCGAGGGATTTATCCTCGCTAATTTAGCGAGGATTTATTTCTCGCAAAATTAGCGAGGATTTCGTTAAACGGTTCATAAATCAAATACCAAATCATTTAATCATTAGCGAGGGATTTATCCTTGCTAATTTAGCGAGGATTTGTTTCTTGCAAAATTAGCGAGGATTAAGTCCTCGCTAAAGGGTTCATATATCATTCTAGCCATTGATTAAGATTTAGCGAGGGTTCTGTGCTCGCAAAGTCATCTATATTTTTTGAGCCAAAATTTTTGCGCCCAAAATTAGCTACAACAAAAATTATTTATCACTAAATTGTTGCAAAATATGTTTTCCCACTAGCCCCTAACAATATTTGCTATAAAAAATAATTTTTCATCACAATGTTATCGCTAAATGGTGCATTTAGCAATAAATTTTATTGTCCTCGCTAATTTTCGTCGCTATTCTATATTTTTTGGTAGTGAAAGGTTCCTCACTCTATGATAAAAGCTATCGTAATTTTATCCATAATCTTAATAGGAATATAATTTTATTTAGCATACCTATTTATAAAAATGTAAATACTACATGCAACAACATTATCAACCAAAATAGCAATATGAGGCAAAGGAAAGTCATCCTTCGAGTAGGCTTTGCTAAGTTCCTGATAGTCAACACATACTTAAAACTTTTCCATAATAAGAATGATGTTGGCTAGCCAAGTCAAGTGTTCAACCTATAATAAAAACTTAACTTCAATCTACTTATATACCTCATCCTTAACATTTTATGCCCACTCCGACCTAATGATGACATGCAATTTAGCATAGCCATTTTATTTAGTTATGCATCATTTTATACGTATAATACATGTATTTTATTATGTTTTAGGTTACTTTTTATGTATTCTTTCTTTTGTAAGATTAAATATGCCTAATTAGATTATTTAAAGCATAAAAGAGGGATTTTCATTGAAAATTTGAAAAAAAAAAGATCTTAAAGTGGTTTTAGAGCCTGTGTTGACTCATTACAGCATATGCCAACTTGTTATAGGGACTTAGGATGCCAACTTGAGCCTTGATGAAATGAGTCTTAAAGTAGTTAAAGCCTGCTCACTCATTACAGAGCCTGGTCGTGCTGTCTCAACCAACTTGGCATAAGTGTGCTGCCTCATCACAGATGCCAGCCATTATGACCTTCCACACACCTTTTCATGATTATAGCCCTCTTAAAAAAGGCATCAATTGGGACACCTTTGGGTCTATAAATACATAAATATAACTATATTTTACATATGGAAAAACTATCAAGTAACTTCTAAAATAATTAAAAAGATTATAAAGAAAAGCAAAGTCTATGGTAGAAAAAAAGCATTTAGGAGTCATCAACTAATTTCTTATAATCTCCGTTTTATCTTTTTACTTGATATTATGCTTTTTCTTTGTGTATTTGCTTTAATAGTATTTATTTAGGCTAACTTTGTTTGTTAGAATTGAAAGTATGAATTGATCTATATTAATACAATTATCTTATTTTTCTATATGAATGATTTAAGTTCAATTGGGTGCTCTACTTGTTATGTATGCTTGATCACCATTGTGTGAATCAATTTGTCTACAATGTGAATTGGGGTATTTTGGTGCAAAGGCAATTAAATTTGCTTAAAGTGTAAAAATCACTTAGGAGATAAGGATATCATTTTAAGGGGTTAAAGAATATGCATAAAACTTCATGGTTTTATCTATATCTATAATGACATAAGAATGCTTGTGGACTCTATATAGGAATTCCCTTATTTGATAATGAGAGATGCATATAGGGATAGTAGGCCTTGTTGTCCAATCATTACATTTATGTGTATTTCATAGAATTTTTATATGATCAATTTATGTCATGCAATTCTAATATCTTGCTTGATGGTTTGGTAGTTATCATTTTATATTAGACTAATTAATTTAATTTAGTAAACAATTTAGTATAAATTAATTAACTCAAAGTTATTATAACCTATCCATCTTAGTATTTATTCACGTAATATAAAATAACACTTAGACATATATTGATTCCCAGCGTTTGATACCCTACTCACTCTATCAATGTCTCAGAGACTAAGGTAATAAAATTTACACCATAATACCTAAGCCTCATAAGCTTCTTGTAACCCAGGTATATAGCAATAACATGTTAAATAATTTCATAGTTAATTCTCGGTATATCTTCATGGGCCCAGGTAAAGACTTTTTCATTTTTTTAATATTTTTTCAAATTGTTATTTATCTTCAGGAGTTATTTCAAACTCTATTAGGATTTTTTTTGGATTTCTTATAGTGTCAAATTAAATAAGGTAGTATTTGTTAAGTTAATATCAAATATAAATGATTTATGATTATGATGATACATAGTGGAATCATGAGAAGCATCACACATGTATGCAAAATTGTTAACACAAAATTGATCCATTAGCTATTTTGAGCATATTGATAAAGCTCGGGTATAGTATTTAGAATTTTATTCATGTTGAAGTTAAGCATAAAAGTTACATAACTTAGAGCGAACGAGTACAAAATCAAATCTATATATAAATAATTACCCATAAAATAGCCCAACCTACCTAGATGCTTATATACCCTACATCTTCAATGAATAAGCTGCAGTCAAAGTACTCTATACCATTTTTCAACTAAAAAAAGCTCAAGTTGTAATAGCTGAAATTTTCAATTTTCATAATAGTGATTTGTGAGCCATGAATAATGTTTCTAAGTGACATTAGGTGGGATCAAATTAATACTAATGCGTTGATTCCATAAAAAATCTGGAGTTAATCATGTTTCGGGTGAGAGATGTAATATGATAAGTGACCTTCTTAAAAGTTTTCATGTGTAATATCAAAAAAGTATATCTATTATACAATTTGAAAGTATATATCAAACTGAGTCTATTTGTTTAAGGTTAAATTAATATCGAAAAAGCCCTAAAAAATAATAAAAATTTTGCTTAGACCATAAAATAGGGTTTGACCAAACTTTGACTAGCTAAAAAATATTCCATAAGCCTCACAAAATTATTTTGCTTGCACAGGCATGCTTAAAATAATCCCAATTAATATTCGAGAGTGAAATATGTTTTATGACCATTTTGAAATTTTGGGTTTTGGACACGTAAAATTTTTCTCTAGGCTTAACAAATAATACTAGGGACCTCTATAAAATTATATGAACATATAGATTCACTAGAAATATTATTGAGATTATTTAATGGTGAAAAGACAATTTTATGGTGATTTTGAAAATCGAGTTTTTAGATCGGGTAAAAATATTTCGATACCCTAAAACCTATCAAAATGAACTTTAATTGACCCAACATTTTAAACACATCTTAATTATAATATTTAGGAATTTTTGTAATTATTTTGGTTGAAAGAAAAAATAATGATGTATGAGCCAATTTAAAATTAACAAGTGACATAATTATATCCATATAAAATGGTTTGATTTGTCCATGGCTTTAAACCACTGATTTTAGGTAGCTTTTTTGTATAATATTCACCAAAACCCAAAAATTTTTATATAAAAAATGGACCAAAGAGCAGCTTTCACTCTCCTCTAAAAAATATAACCCACCATTTTGAAACTCCACTATTTTCTCTTGATTTAAGCTACTCCACCATAATTTTTCATGCTCTATCAAATGAAATTACTCTTATAATCTCTCACCAGCCCTAAAATCAACAATAAATAATATTTAAAATGGAAGAAGTGCCTAAAATTGGAAAAATAAAGGTTTGGAGCAAAATTAAAGTATATTAATTTAGTGGTTTTGATAGAATTTTTTTTTATAGAATTTGATATAAAAATTTATCTTCATGGTTGAATTTTAATTATAGATGAAGAAAATTAAGTAAAAGATTGTTATGGAATATAAATCATAAAGGGAACTAGTAACTAGGTAAGTGGAGATCTAAACTGACTTGTTTCATGTAAATAAAATTAATGTAATTTAGGGTTTTTTTTGTGTATGTCATGTTTAAATTTAAATTAATGGTAGAATAATGAAATTGAATGTCACTGAATTGAATTGGCATGAAATTTTGTATAAAAGAATGAATAAAAGTTTGAAATTAGTTCAAAACCATATTATGTCACTCAGAGAAAAATTATTAAATGTGAATTATAATTCAAAGTAATAGTAAATTCATATAATTATATGGTAAATAAAGGAATATCTAATGTCAATTGCAAGAAAATATGGCTAGATATGATACATTAGTAGTAATTAAAATTAATTGTAGATTAAGATAGTTAGATGATGAATGTTGTCATATATGATGTTAAATGTATGAAAATATGATTAGAAAAGGTATATTAGTTTTAAAACTTATTATATAAGTAAATAAAACAAAAGCTAGATAAATAAATAAATTTATTTAAGGTTAGAATTATATTTAATATGCAAGAAGAACATGGTAGGAATATGTTTGGTGAATTTAAAAAATTTGAATGTATTTGACTTAGTGGTGACCTAATATAGTATTAAGAAATTATAAGGAAATAAATGCTAGAAATGATAATATAAAGTTCGATATATGTAAATTGGTCATCAAAAATATAATAGAAAAGTGTTTTTTGAATTAATATTTTTAATATGTAGTTGATATGGTGTGGTCAAATGGTATACTTGATTAAAAAGATATGATTATGATGATCAAAAGCATGGAAATAAAATTTACATGATGAATGAGAGAAAATAATGTACACTGTATGAAATGTGATTGATGTATAATGTGAAAGTGTGCGAAATTATGCAATTGTTGCATATTATTTTATGAATTCGATGAGAATAGTTTTACTCTTAGTATATAGTAGCGTAACCAAAGGTATAGGATGTATATACCTAGCCATAGGGACATTCACCATGGTAGTGATTCATGGCAACTTGTAATAGTAGATCAAAGACAATTTTACAATGTGATTATGAGAAAGGATTATAGAATAAGAAGTGGGAGAAAAAGGAAAATAGTATGTTGTTGTTATGGCACCCTCCATGTTCCCCTTTAATTTTTTTATCAAATATATAGGCCCATATCCCACATATCGAACTTAATGGTTTTGTTACTTAATGAGTTACTAGGGGGTAAAACCGAAATAATGGTGATAATATCAGGAAAAGTGGAAAGAAATAATAAATAATGAGTATATACATATTTTAGAATTCAAAATGGGGGAAATATGATAAGATGGGTTGTTATGGGTAAAATGGTTAAAAGATGATGAAATTGTAATGAGAAAGGATAAAATTGGAATAAAAGAACAAAATTGCTAAATAGAGAACAAAATCATTATTTAGTGAAAAAGTTGTAAAAATACGGATTAAAACATAATTTTGGTAAAATAAATGAAATAAAGAATTAAAATTGTTGAATATGAAAGTTTAGGGGTAAAAATGTGATAAAAATGCTTAAAGAGAATCTAGGTGTAAAATGGTTACTATGACAAAATTGGGGATATAAATGTCAGTTTAGTAAAAGAATGGACATATATGTCATTATGGGTAAAAATAGGGATATAGATGTAATTTAGGTTAAAGTAAGGACAAAATGGTAATTTTTGTGAATGTAGGGACAAGATTGTAGTTTTGGTAAAAGATGAGACCTAATAGTTAATTTGATAAAAATAAAGGCCTTAAATGTAATTTGAACAAAAGATGGAGTCAAAAGAATAATTTTGATATGAGATGAAAACATTAGGGACTAAAAATGACATATTACTATAAATTAAGGCTAATAGTAAAGATGGAGTCAAAAGAATAATTTTGATATATCCTCTTTCAGTGATTTCACAAATGAGATGAAAGGGCATGATTATATGTTTGGATCTTTTATGAGATATAGGTTCCTTAGCCTGTGCTATAGCACCATTATTATCACAATAAAGTTCTATAGGATTTGTAATACTAGGAACTACTCCCATTTTAGCAATAAGTTTCATGATCCATACTGCTTCTTTAGATGCATCTGATGCTGCTATATACTCAGCTTCTATTATAAAATCAGTGATAGTGCTTTATTTAGAACTTTTCCGGCTAATAGCACCTCTATTTAATAAAAAACACATATCCATACTACAATCTATAGTCATTTTTGTTAGATTGGAAGCTGGCATATGTGTAACCATTTACTACTAGCTCATCTTCTAATCCTTCATGCACTAAGAATGCATCCTTAGTTCTTCTTAAGTACTTAAGGATATTCTTAATAGTTGTCTAATGACTTTCACTAGGATCTGACTGGTATCTACTTGCCATGCTCAATGCATATGAAACATTTGGACTAGTACATAACATGGAATACATGATAGATCCTTAGCCGAGGCATAAGGAATCACACTCATACGGTCTTGCTCATCATATGTGATAGGACATTGAGTCTTGCTAAAAGTAATGCCATGAGAAATTGGTGAAAAATGCTCTTTTAGAATTTTGCATGTTAAACCTATTAAGCACCTTATTTATATAAGTTATTTGACTTAGATCAATCATTCATTTAGATCTATCCCTATAGATCTTAATCCCAAGGATATAAGCATCTTCGCATATATCTTTCATTGAAAAGGATTTCCCTAACCAATCTTTGGTCTTTTGCAATATTTCCATTAGTGAGATATTTACCCCACTATCTCCTCCTTTAAAAGCTTACTAGAGAAATAATTCCTTTATTGTGTGATGGAGATCGATTATTGGGAGGGAGATGTAGCCATATATTCTCTATCTCTTATGGTTTCTAAAGGAAGAAGGTGCATAGCTTAAGGTTGATGATTTAGTCCCTTAAATATCTTTATTCTCTTCTTTCATGGTTTCAATTTCTGAATATAGTAGATTAAGAGATCATGTTTGTTATATCTATTATGTAAGGTATGGAAGAAATCAATTATAAGGAGCTAGATCATGAGTGGTGAAGGAGGATTTAAAGTTTCAATACTAGGTATGGGAACTAGGTCTCAATTGAATGTCATGTGTGAGATTTTCTTGGGAATTCATCTCTCTTCTTGCATGCGTCTTTGGCAATGAGATTAAAGTTTTAAAGTTGCTATTGTAGTTAAGAATTTGGTAAACCTCTTGCATGGGGTTGATTTGAGTGTTATTAGTTTTAAGAAGATAAATTAAGCCTAAAGGATTTCTAGAATAAAAAATTTTTAAAGATAAAAGAAGATAAACAATGAGATTATTGAAATTGTAAAATTATCCCATTGAATTATTGATTTTGTTTTAATGCTAGATTGAACTTATTATGAAAAAGTCATGGGAATTACTGGTAGATTTTAGTTTTATGAAAGAGTTATTAACAGATTATAGAAGCTATTAATGGATAGTGGGTTCAAGATGCTAATTATAGTTAATTTTGAACTGAAATTAATAAGTTAATGCACAAGTTTTAAATTTATATTGCTGGGAAAATTTTTTACTTGTGAGTGATTATGGTTTGTATAGTTGATGTTGTTCTTTTTGGCCCGAAATGAGGCACACGGTGGAGTAGGATACTCACTCTATTGAGTATAGCACCACTCTACTAAGGGGTGTGTTCACTCTACCGAGCCAAGCCACACTTTACTGAGTGGGAACAACCCTCCAACAAGTAGGAGCATGCTGATGATGTGTTTTGGCTTTGAACAATTTCTTGTTAATTACATTAGAAATTGTTTTTAATAAAAATATGATAGATAATATTTTATAAATATCTAATAAAGTATGGTATCACTTACCTTCATATAGTGTTTCCCTAAAATATGGACAATTGAGTTGTCAAATTGAGTTTTCCTATTGCAGTAAAAATTCATCTTTGTTAATGTATTATTGAATGATTTCAAAGTAAAGCCTTACTAATGAAATTTTAAGTTGCTATTTCCACTTAGATTAATGGGAAAGTATGTATTTCATTTTGTGGAATTAGTTAACTATTTAACTAGTATGCCTGTCAAAAATAAATATAGTTAGATATCTTGGTGATCTAATAGACTATAAAATATAGTGATAATGTTACAATATGAAGCAATTGAAAGTGCAACTAGCATAGTAGCAAGTTATTGGTATAAATATGAAACAAATATGTAAAGAATGGTAATTCTTTAAAGTATAATGAATTGAGAAATTTTGAAAAGGAATTGTTTGTCTTTAATAAGCTTTATTTGATGCATAAATAATTAAATGAATATCATAGTTATGAGTGGATTAGATATAGTAGTATATTTATGCTCTTTTAGCATCATATGTAGTGAAGGCTAAATTCTAGATATTTACACATGCTTGCTTTAACACATATAAGTGTTTTAAGTTATGTATTTAAAAGTGAGATTTTGTTATTGAACCCATATACATGTGTTGCTAAGGTAAACTTTCACCAATTGTGATACATTGAATGCATGGCATGTATCAAATGTATTTGATGCGTTTTAATGTGTGATGTTTAAATAGAGTATAATGAAGTAGGGAAAATGGTTATGAAGAACCATATTGGTATGTTATCCTAAAAAGATTATGTTTTTACTTGTTGTTTCATGCACTCATGGTTGGCATGATGAAATATATATGTATAGGATTTTATTCCCATGAAAATATTATGGTAAGGCATGAACTATCATAACTAGTACAAGTATTGGCAACCTATCTTCCCTATGACAACATGCATATGGATGAGTAAGCTTGCATTGGTGGGTAAGAAACTTAATGAACCCATGTTAATAAGTAATATGATGTGAGTATATGTATACATGCCTTTAAGTTAATTTCAGATATGGATTGCTCATGTTCTTTGATGCTAATCACATTAGATTCCCATAATATTGATTATTAAGCTGGTATTGCATGAAACTTAATTATTGTTACACTATCATATTATGTGTAGGAATCATGCAGTTTGTTTATCATGATGCATAGATCAATTGGTCTAAAGGCCATATGTTATTATTGTCTTGCAGAATCATGATATTATTGTGATATGAATTAATTAACATTTATCCAATTGCATGTTTATGAGATTTTTAAATTCTTCTATATCATGGCTCTATGCCAATATTGTTCCACGAAAGGCTAATGATGTGAACCTAAAATGTTCATTGTGTATTGTTTAGCCTGCAAGTCTTAGTTCAGTTGTGGATTAGATAGGCATGTCTAGAAGGATATTGTTGCAGCTACTATTGTCAACCCCTTTTGGGTCCATTGTTCGTTCTTTAGTGAAACTATTGTTTGGCCTCATTTGGGTCTATCATTTGATATCTTCAAATATCGATTGTCCATACCTGCAGGTATCTATTGTTGATACTAATTGGTATCTATTGCTACAATCATCCAATCTTGGAACTAGAACTTAAGCTGGCTACTTTCATTATTGTATTTTGGTATAAGTGCACAAAAATTTACCTATAAAAATACTACGCACATAATATCACATATTTTTATCACCAAATCAAGTAATCCTATTGCTAAATATATGTTTCAATAACTAGATTCTATTTACCCAAATTGAACTTCATATGACTCTAATGTAAGTTAATGTCTGATATATAGATCAACATGATATGGTGTTTTGTTGCTATATGAATTCTTATTCGATTAAATTTTTAGAATGCATCCTATACTTAAAATCATTAGACATTCATGTAAGAATTATGCATAATAGTGTCCTCAGGGATAACTACAGTTATCAATAATTTTATGGTTATCTTGTATAATAGATACTCACGATATTACTTTATAAAACCTAAAAAGTCAAATTGGTTATCTAAAGTTGAAATTTATGCACCAAGATAATGGACCTAAATTGTATACTCCTTCTAGTTATTCCTTGTTTAAGCAATGGCTTTTAGCTAAGTGGGTTGTAAAGTTTCCAGAAGCATTATGATTGCAGCTCGAGTCTTAAATTGTTGTGAGCATAAATTTTATACTTATTGTGGTACACATATATGTTTTTGAATAACCTGTAGTGCTTGCTTGCAATTTGATGATTTTTGAAATTGTTGTCTATAGTTTATTGTTTCCCACTAACCTTTATAGCTTGGCACGGGATTTTTTATCCATGTAGGTATCAGTATAGACTTTAGTTCTTGATTGTTAGCTGTAGTGGTTCTACCAGTACTGAATAGAAGGTCTTGAAGGGTGAAATTGTCTTTGTGGTTTCATACATTTTTTGAAAGGCATATATGTTATCTTTTATTATTTTTGGAGTTTTGTATCAGCTAAGAAATTTATATCTAATTATGTCCTTAGGCATTATCATTCATGTGATTATCATAGGATTAATATCTGTATTGGTAGTTTCATATATCTTATAGATTAGGGTGTTATAGATTATTTTTCCAAGTGCTTAACTTGTAAACAAGTGAAAGCATAACACCAATTACCCTTGAAATTGTTGAATCTTATTCCAATTTCCCAATGGAAATGGAAAGACATTAGCAGGGATTATGTTATAGGTTTTCCTCACATGTAGGCAAAGCATGATGCATTATAGGTATTAGTTGATAAGCTAACAAATATTGCTCATTTTATACCTGTTAGAATAGATTATCCAATTGATAAACTGGTGGAACTTTATGTTAATGAGATTGTTTGGTTATATGAAATTTTGGTGTCCATAATTTTAAATCGAGATCCAAAGTTTACATCTAGATTGTGGCAAAGTTTGCATCAAGCTTTAGGAATATAGCTCCAATATGGTATAATGTTTCATCCTCAAATATATGAACAATTTGAGAGGGTTATCAAAGTTTTAGACGATATGTTTAGACGATGTGTTTTAGATTTTGTAGAAAGTCATGATAAATATTTGGCTTTGATGGAGTTTGCATACAATAAAAATTATCAGAGGAGCATTGGTATGGCACCATATAAGGCTTTGTATGGTAAAAAACATAGAACTCCAGCTTGTTGGACTAAGTTATCTAAATGCATAGTGATTGATCCTAACATTGTTAAGGACATATAAGAGAAAGTATAGCTTATCAATGAGAGACTAAAGGTAGCTTGTGACTGATAGAAGTCCTATGAGGATTTAAAAAGGAAAGATATTGAGTGTCAAGTTAGTGACAAAGTATTTTTTTAAGTGTCTCCTTGGAGAAAAATACTCAGATTTGGCAAGAAAAGTAAACATAGCCACAGGCATATTGGTCCATATGAAACTCTATAAAGAGTTGGATAGGTAGCATACATATTGGCTTTTCCTATAGAATATGCCAAAAATGCATGATGTGTTTTATATACCTTTATTGCATAAATAAGGTTCGGATGGAGCCCACAAACTACCGATACAAGATATTCATATTCACCTAGATTTCTCATATGATGAATAACCTAAAGAGATTTTGGCAAGAAAAATCAAACAGTTAAGGAACAGGTATATTCCTCTTATCAAAGTACTTTGGCAATATCATAAGGTACAAGAAGTGACTTTGGAACAAGAGGCAGTTATGAAAGAGCAATATCCCCAACTGTTTAAAATAGGTATTAATTTAAATGATGAAATTCTTTAAAGGATAGAGAATTATAAGGCCCCAACATTGACCCTAGTAAAAATACATGACTAAATAATAATATTATTTATTAATGTTTAATTAACAAGTGGAATTCTGATTAGGGTAAAAAAGGGCAAAGTGGAAATTTCACTTTATGTTATGTATATGAATGATTAAGTGGCATGAGCTTAATAATGCATGTTGTATGAGTGATTTATGTTTAGAATTTGGATATGAATGTTTAGTTTTTGGTTATTTTGTTTATATTTTGGTATCTTTTATGTTTCGTGAGGTTGTTTTATCATATTTACAGGTAATAAGAGTCGATCAATGATAAATAGCAAAATTTTAAAAAGGATGAAAGCTTCTATCACAGGCACGACATCCATCATGAGCGTGACATAGGAAGGGATGCATATATGAAGATTAAAAGAAGGAAAATCAAAATTCATGTTTTGTCACGAGGGCGATAGTGATTATAGGCGTGACAGAGGTGCTTTTTTGGCAGTTAAACTTCAAAAGGTCCTTCAAAGTGACATGACACTTCACCAAATGATATGTACTTCTATGAGGGTATTTAAAGAGTTATGCTACTTTGGAGAGAGTATATAAAAGGCACTAAAGATGAGATGAATGGGGATGAATAAATAGAGATTTTATTATGTTTATAGATGTAGATAGAGGAATCTATCCTTCAAAGAGAAGACTGGAGTAGAGAAGAAGAAGAAATTCAATATGAATAAATAATTAAGATATCGTCTTTTTGTTCATTTTCAATTTTTATTTTCTTCTTTGTAACTATTTTAATGATATTTTTAAGAACTTGAACAATAAGTTTAATGTTTGTTTTTTTGCCTTGTTAAAAGTGTTCTTTAATTGCATAATTTTCTATGATGATCATTATAAGTGAAATTATAGTCGAGTGATATATTCTTTCTTATAGCTAATAGAAGTTCATTATCACAACATTGCTTAAGAGATCAGAATGTTGGGATAATTTTTATAGGTTGGTTATTAATCTTAAAATACGTATTTATGATTAACTAACTCATTAATGAGAGTTAAGGGTTAGAATTATAATTGTATGATTTAGGCATTATATTTCATGTAGAGAGAATGACTTAGAATTTTAATCCAATTTGGCTTGCCTTATAAAGATTGCATTTCAATCAAGAGAATAACTTCAATTTTCATATTTGTTAACTCATATCATTAAGTTTATTTGTCTTCTTTTGCTATAAATAAATTAGGTTTAATAAATATCTTAGCATCACAATTGTAGTTTACTTTTGTAATAAAATTTATTGAACATTGTAAACAAGATTAAGATCATGTAGCAGTGTGTAATGAACAATTTATTCCTCGTGAGAATTATATCTTAAGTACTAATTGGTAAACCATCCACTTGCAGATTTAGCACAAGTTTTTGGTACCATTGCCAGGGAATATATGATTGATGATTATTGCCATTATAATTATTGATTTAAGATTTTTTATTACAATATTAAACTATTTTTGTTGTTTATTTTGTTTATATATAATGGATAGTTTAAGTATATGCCTAGAACAAAGAGCTCTCAATAAGAACTTGAACTATTGAATCCAGAAATAGAAAGATTTCTTTTAGGAAATAGAAAACCAAAGAAAAAAAGATTAATGGACAGTACATGGAAAAAGAAAACCCACCAAGATTAATGGATTTTACTACACCAGCATTAAGTGTGGCTCAACAAAAGGTAGTTCATCCAACAGTAAATGCTAATTAGTTTGAAATCAAGCTTTCCTTATTAAAAATGGTACAAAATAGTATCTTGTTTTATGGTTTGCCAAATGAGGATCCAAATACTTATTTAGCAAATTTTCTAGAGATATGTGACACCTTTAAAATAAATGGAGTCTTGATAGATACAATCAAGCATATGTTTTTTCCTTTTACATTGAAATATAAGGAAAAGCTTTGTTAAATTGCCCTACAATGGGTTCTATAACTACTTGGGACCAATTGGCATAAACTTTTCTATCTAGATATTTTCCTTTAGCCAAAACTGCAAAGATAATTAAGGATATTACTACTTTTGTTCAACATGATAATAAATCTTTATATGAAGCACAAGAAAGATTTAATGAACTTTAGCAGAGTTGCCCATATCACAGCCTTCCAAAAGAGTTACTTATGTAGATATTCTACAATGGGGTGAGTTATACAACTAAAGGAACATTTGATACAGTGGCTAGAGGATCACTTATAAGAAAGACTATGGATGCGGCATATGAATTACTTGAAGAGATGCCTGCAAACAATTGCATATGGATGGCTAAGAGAGCAAAGGTATAACCTTCTTCCCTTATTAAAGGTTTTCATTCAATTGATTTTATTATTTCATTGCAACCATAAGTGGCAACTTTGACCCATAAAATTGACAACCTAAGCATAAAAGGAACCCCATCAAATGTTTGTGAAATATATGGTCAACTAGGATATAATAATAGTGATTATAGATTGGGATTAGTCGATATTGAGAAGCAAGTTAGTTTGGTAGAAGGGCAAAGTCATGGAAATCCTTATTCTAATACCTATAACCCTATTGGCACAACAATCCAAATATTTCATGGGGTAATAATCAACATGGAGGAGGAGTGGTATTTTAGCAACCACAAGATCGATTTGGAGCACTTGAAATGAAGATCAATTGATTTATTAATGGTATCAATTTGAAGATAAATTCTCAATATGAAAATCAAAAGAGGCTTGAATCAAAGGTTAATCAAATAGCAAAGAATCATACATCTTTGATTCATAATTTATAAGTTCAGTTAGGATAGATTGCCAATGTTTTGCCTTTAAGGATATCTTTCAAACAATACAAAGGATCAAATGGAAGCACTAGTTGTGTAAGGTACATTTGGAAGGATAATTTTCTGGAATAGAGGTTTCATGTATCTCTATTGAATTGGTTGATGAAGATGGTTTGAATTCTGCTTAAAAATTCTTTTTATTTCAATTTTTATTTACTTATGATATTTAATTTTATTTTTTTATTGTTATGAATTAAGTTTGTGTGTTGCATAAAATTATTTCGAGTTTTTAGATTGGAATAATGGCCTTTTGTTGCACTTTAAAAATTTTCCATTTTTTTGTCTTTATTGCGAGGGCAACTCATATTACGGGCATGACTCTTCTTTTCATATTTTAACAATTTTTAATTTATGTCTCTATCGTGAGTGTGATCATTCACTCCATATGCATTCGCCACCGGGATCTCTAAGTGGACTTCCTGAGGCTAGTTTCCTATTACTCTATTTGTTTTTATTTTTCTTTATTTTGTTCTTTGGTGTGTTTGTGTTGTTTGTTTCATTTTTGGTTATTTTTCACATAATGAGGACATTGTGTCTTTTAAGTGTGGAGAACCTAGGTTTGTTGTTAATATTTGTGTTTTGGGTTATGTGTTATTTTGTGTGTTTGTGGAGCCTTTATATTTTGTGATCTTTGGGAACATTTTTATGAAACATCTTATATTTTGAAAATATTTGTCTAGTTGATGAAATTCTCGATGAATGTTGTTGGATCACTGATGTTAGTATGTTGTGTGTACCTAGAAAGGGATATGATTATGCAAAGCACTTTAGTTTATGTTATTTTTAAGTGTTTTTTCTTTATACATGTATCTTTGATTGAGTTAATGAAGTATTGCTTAGAGTAGCTTTAAACCTAAAACTTGTGAGTTTTTTAGCTATATTATAACACCTTTATCCTATACTTAGTTGTAAATAATGTATTCAATATCATTAAACATGCTTTACTATATTATTATGACATTAACTATATTATACCAAGGTCTTATAATCAAACTTAAACCAATATAAGTAGTGTACTATTAAAACTGCACTATATACTTTTAAGTCTCATTGAACATTTCAAGATTTTCAACTACTAAACATTTAAACATTATGTCATTTATCAACACAAATAAAAACCTTATAACAAATAGTAACTCAACACCATAAACTATACTTTCAGACTCATTGTCTTATGTTGGCCATCCTACAACATATATTATCCCTAAATAGAAGGTCATTTCTTTCAACCTACACGGATAAAACACCCATGTTAAGCTATAAAACTTAATAGGGATAAATCATAATACACTACCACTTGTAGCGGTCCTCAAGAAACACACTCAACATGCATCACTATCATACTATAAGATCTCAATAATAATATAATATCGATGATTATGATGTTGAATGAGTTATGTGATTTAATTGCTGATGGCATGATAGATGTTTTGGATAGAAGACGGTATTAGGTTGTCATAGTCAATTATAAAATTACCTGCAAACGTCAACTGCTTCACATCAGTAAAGTTAATATAAACTATTTGGTTTATTATCAATCTAAATTTATTAGTAATTAGTCAACCCTTGTCCCTTTCTTTTAAGCCTAGTTAATATAAACTCAATGGCTTAATATATTTATCTTTATTTGCAAATTAATTAACTCAAGCTACATATTCCTTTTAGTAATGCAAGTTAATCATATTAATTTTAATCATATTTTATCTTTATTTTGATAAACTAATATTTATTATTTTCAAGTTAATCATGTTAATTTTAAATAATTCTAATGAGAAATCAGTCAAGACACTAGTACAACACTAAGAACTTGCACAAGGAATAAATATTTGAAGAAAAAAATGGCTAAGATAAATGCCTCATCTTGTTAACATGGGATGACAAAAAAATCAAAAATAAAAACAAAAATACATAAAGTATTAACCACTTGACCAGTAAGTAAAGGAAAAACTAGAATCATAGTAACCCAAATATAGACAATTTAACAAACATCAATTAGTCTTAATTCACCAATTAACTCAACTGAATAACAAAAACTTATTTGCAAGCAAAAAAAAAAACATGTAAGTTCAACCTATTTATGGTCAACCAATATTAAAACTATGAAAATTATAGGAGCTCAATTACCTGAATAACAGTTGCATCCTCACAGGCCTCATTGTCAATCACAACTCTGCAATAAGCAATCAAATGAAAGTTTTAGTGATATGAACATAATAGAGTAGAACACAAGTTGGAATTGACTAAAAATTTAAATTGGCTCAAATTGTTTGTTAATATTTTCAATTTGATAAATAATGATAGGAATCTGTAGGCAATACAAGGTGGCTAAAATTTATATAAAATTAAAGGTAGAAAGAAAAAAGAGAAGATGTGTATGTAAAAAGTTGCATGTTTTCTGCAAGATGATAAGTCAAGAATAAAAATTTATTTAACTTTAGAGTATCTATTTTTCTAACAAAAGAGTAGTCCAAACAATTTTTTTGCATCTCTTTCCTTTCCTTTCTCATTGGTTTAAGCAAATAAAAGGACCAAAAATATTGTTATTACAATAAAAAAACCATAACGAATTCAAAAGAACAAAAAATAAATCCTGCAATCCGCGCAAAACTTTCTCTAAATCAATCATCAAGCAAGTGATAAGATAAAATTCACAATTCATAGGCCTTCAATCAAAGATCATACACCAAAAAATAGGGAAAAAACATATAAAAAAACCAACCTTGAACCTGAAATCTATGAAAATACCTAGAAACACAAAACACAATCCAAAGAATAGGACTACAAAATTAACCTAAAATAATAATTTTTTCAAGAAAAAAAGACCTAGGTGGGTTCATCCTCTGGATAAGATTAGCATACTCATTATCCATTTTTTAAAAAGCCTCAGAAATAAAGCAATTAAAACACTTTAAGAAAACCCCAAAACCCAAACTAACAGAACATGCATGTTCTATATAAACCTCATTTGAAAGCTGCAAAAACAAACTCCAGCTAGGAAAATTTGAAGAAAGCAAAAAACGACAGAACCACCATGCTTTAAAAATGGCAGCAGCTTCCGTAGTGAAGATGAAATTAGTTTAACATATCTTTTTTTCTAACAAAAGAGTAATCCAAACAATTTTTATGAATCTCTTTCCTTTCTTTTCTCCTTGGTTCAAGCATACAAAAAGGAAAAAAAATATTGTTATTGCAATAAAAAAAACCATATCAAATTCAAGAGAACAAAAAAGAAAACTTGGAATCAGTGCAGAACTTTGTCTAAATCAATCATCAGGCAAGTGATAAGATAAAATTCACAATTCATTGGCCTTCAATCCAAGATCATACACCCAAAAAAAAGGGGAAAACATATAAAAAACCAACCTTGAACCTAAAATCTATGAAATTACCTAGAAACACAAAACACAATCCAAAGAATAGAACTACAAAATTAACCTAAAATAATCGTTTTTTCAAGAAAAAAAACCTAGGTGGGTTCATCCTCTGGATAAGCTTAGCACACTTATCATCTATGTTTAGAAAAGCCTCAGAAATAGTGCAATTAAAACACTTTAGGAAAATCCCAAAACCCAAACTAACAGAACATGCATATTCTATATGAACCACACCTGAAAGCTGCAAAAACAAACTCTCGCTAGGAAAATTTGAAGAAAGCAAAAAATGATAGAAGCACCAAGCTTTAAAAATTGCAGCAGCTTCTGTAGTGAATAGGAAATCAGTTTAACCAAACAATAAAATCCTCTCTAAATAAAATACACCACTCACAAAAATTAAGTAAGCAAGGCATCTAAGATGTAAAATGGTTGCATAACATCACATCAAAATGTAATTGGCAAGAGCTACCCTCTCGATCTCTAGGTACAACTTAAATGGTTGCATAAAATCACCATCAAAATTATTGGTTAAAAAGAAGGGAAAATGAAGTAGATAAAATAGATCTAAGAGAGTGCATGGAAAAATAAGAAGAACTCACCATCTTGAAATTGTATAGTGTGTGACGATGTAAGCTGAAAGAGGCAGAGGCAGTAAAGAAGGAAGAAAAATGGCAAGGGTTAGGGTTTTTTATATATAAGGTGTTCTTATAGAGGATTTTGGACTATAGGATTTAGGATTTCTATATCTTCCTTAGAGGAAGAGCTAAAAGTTGGCAGCAACTCTACTTTCTTAAATGCGGCCATAATAATAATAATAATAATAATAATAATAATAGTAATTTTCTTCCAAAAAATTAAGAAAGAAAAATTCCAAAAAATTAAGAAACAAATAATTAAGAAAGAAAAATTAAAATTAAATTAAATAATTAAATTAAATTAATTACACGTATGGATGGCTTGGAATCACTTTACATTTTATAGAATAGTTAGCAACTGAAATCCAATTCCATTGCTATTTTTCATTGAAAATGTAAATTAGCAATGAAATTCGATATCGGTTGTTAATTTAGCAACAAAATTTTATTTTTGTTTGCTATTTTAGCAACCAAAAATTAATTTCGTTGTTATTTTTCATTGAAAATGAAAATTAACAACGAAAATCTCATTCAATTGCTATTTTTTTATTGAAAATATAAATTAGCAATGGAATTCAATTTCGATTGCTAATTTAGCAACGAAATTTAATTTTGGTTGCTATTTTAGCAACCAAAAATGAATTCCATTGTTATTTTTAATTGAAATGAAAATTAGCAACAAAAATCCAAATCGTTGCTATTTTTCATTGAAAATGTAAATTAGCAACGGAACAAAATTTCGTTGCTATTTTCGAAACAAATTTTGTTAACCCAGATTATTTAGCAACTGAATTAATTAGTTTAGCGACAAAAAATTTATTATGTTGCAAAATTAGCAACTAAAATCATATTCCGTTGCTAAATTAGCAATGAAAAATTTTGTCATTGCTATTTTTTCATTACAAAATTTTTTTACCATCTGTTGGCGCCTTATTTAGCAATGGTATAGTGATTCCGTTGCTAATTTTCATTACTAAATTTTGATGCTAAAAATTCCCTCCACTTTTTGCAACAAAAAATAACCAAATATATTTTTATTGCTAAATCTAGAAAGTTTAACCAATTTTAGCAACAAAATTGCATTTTCGTTGCTAAATTAGCAACAGAAACAATTTTGTTGCTATTTTTCTATTTTCTTGTAGTGGATTCACCATCAATCCAGAAGCAACTGACTCGACTGGGATGAGAAGTATCTCAACTAAGTCAACTTGTAAACTTCATAGGTAGAATGACTGACATTGTGATGATAAAAAGTGCCTCTATCGAGTTGATTTACATTTTTGTATGATTTTTGAAGTTATTAAGTAGGAAATTATGATCACAAATGTTAATAAACAATAATGAACAGTGAGTAGATTCTTTCATTTGCTGAGGGATTCTTGAACTCTCATTTTTCTATTGTTATGACTTATAATTAAGCTTAAATTTAATGCAACTCTTGTTATTTCATCATTCATTTGCTCATCCAAATTAATTTTTATTTATTTGTACATTATCGATTAGCAAATTTTTCCATCACAAGTATGCCATTTATGCAATTGGAATTACTATTTATTTGAGCGGAATTTCGACTGCATAATCATTTTGCATTCATCATTACAACATATTCATTATGTTCCATTCATGTATTACAAAACGCATCTAAAAGCACAAGTAATTATAATTTTCATAATACAATGTACTATACATGTCGAGTTTTCAAATTTGTTATATACAGACATTTAACATCTACCTTTATGCAATGGCCTAAATTTATGCTATTTCCATGGAGCCTTTATTCAGCCTTTAATTACTTATCCTTGTGACGTGACAAGTAATGTACTTGCTTACTGGTGGCTATAGCTATATAAGAATTGGGCTAATGAGATTGTTTAATAATTTATGATTATGTCTTTTTGTCTTACTTGTCAATTTAGTTCAATATTGATCCTTTTACTTCCCTTAAATTTCAGTTTGAATTTTTCTTTATGATATTTGTTTTCCCCATTTAAATTTTACATATTCTTTCTTTGTACGTACATCTCCTCTTAAATTATTATTATTTTTTTTGCTAATTTATCATTATTCACTTTCTTGAGGTTTAATTTGCTATTTATTTTCTTGGTATTTCTTCTCTAAACAAATTGTACATAATTTCCTACTTGAAAGTAAAATTTTTGTTAGGTCCCTGAACCTATTTATTTGTTATTTTTAACCATGTTTGGCTTTCGATTGACCATTTTACTTCCTTCTCTTATTCCATTTTTAGTGTAGAACTTACACTTGATCCCTACATTTTTTCATGAAATGCTAAATTACATTTTAATCCCTAAACTTTTTTTATTGACGATTATGCCATCTTTCACTCATTTGGCAAGCTTAACTCCTTTAACTACTTTTCTAATACCAAATTATGATTTTGTCCCTAACTTTTCGCACAGTTACGTTGTTACCCTTCTTGATATTATTAATCATACTTTTGATCTTATTTCCCATATGGCCATATCTATATCCACTTTTAGGTCTAAATTACTATTTGATTCCTGTCTTTTCCCATAATCTCTATTTTCTCTTTTTTTTTACCCCTTTTAATTCCGTTGTTCATCATTTGTTTACTATTGTATTGCATATTTAATATATTTGTGCATAATTTACCATTTAGACCTAACTTTTGTATAGTTATGTTGTTGTCTCTAGTTCATTTTAGAATTTAGAATTTTCCTTTATTTAATTTATTTATTCTAATTTCATTTTGTGTATTAATTCTTATTTAGTAAATTTTATGACATTCTTGTTGCGCAATTTATTGTCTAATTCTTGTTTTATTGTATCCTTGTTATTTTATCCCTTTTATTTAGAAAATTATTAAGCCCATGTTTTACATATTATTTTCTCTTACTGTCTAAACTATAACATACGGCTACACACTCAAATGAAGTCTAATCATATATAATAATTACATATTGGTCATTCATACATACAACGACATTGCAAGCATTTATAGAAATATAACATCACTATGTCTAAACATATTTAATAGCAACATAATGTTTTTTATATACATACTATAAATCGTGTAAAGTAATAAAGGCATTCCTTTATCATGCCATTGTTATTCGGCCTCAATGGGAATTTATATATATTTTACATTATCCTATCCTTTTTTTAGCTATTTATATTCCTACATACTCTTTAAGCATTTACGTGTCAACATGCATCTTTGTCATTTTAACACAAACAAACTAAAATATATTTATTTATCATGATATTATACAATACATGTTCACTATCCTTCTAAATGTCAAACCATTCTACCTAGCCATGTGTAGTACCATACGGTCAATGATTGGTTTTTATATGTAATTCCTCTTTCCATTTCATATCCCTACATGCTTAATAATCATATACTTGTTATGTATGCATGAAATATCATATAAAAGTAATAAAGTCAAGCCATCTTCCTTTCCTAAATCATTCGGCCTCCATGAGTTTTTACACGTACAATATGATTTCTTTTACATTAACGTGCTACAAATATTTCTAATATCGTTTCAAATAATTATATATTAATGTATATGTATTAAATTTCTATTAATTTAGTTTTAATACCTATTAATAACCATTATGTCCAATATTTACCTTACGTACAATAGAATTAATTACTTTAATCATGCAAACTATTATTCTTTGCCTTTATATTGTTTAAATTACGCTAAGTCAACAATCAATTTGCTATTTATCAATGATAACTCTAGATTCCCCATTCGGTCACCTTGATTTCTTTTCTTCTAAATTTATTTCTTCACTAATTGCTCATCCTAATATATTATTAATTCATTTTTCTAGCCTATCTAAGTTTATTTCTTATTTACATCAAAGTTTCTTAAGTTTCATAATATAAATTCAACAAAAATTCATCCAAATCTAATGAAACAAAGTGTAGGATTTAATTTACTTACCTCAACATGACTCAAAATTATCTAAGTAGCCTTTCCATAATTGTTTCCCTTGATTCCCCTTTGCTTCCTTACTTTAACCGAATTTCTCTCCTTTTTTTACCTTCAAAATGTAGATAGCATAAAATCATATAGAATGGTGTTGATGGAAGTATGAAGAATAATCAAGAATTTTGAAGAACAATGGGTATATATGGGACGGTTTGGAAAATCGGGGAGAATGATTGAAGCCTCTAGATTTTTCTGATTTTTAGCTTATTTATATCCACCTTAATTGGGCCAAATTAGATTCAACCTATTAACCTAATTAGCCCAATTTTCACCTAATTAATTCACTTTTAAGTTTAATTAATTTTTATATTAATTTATTTACTTGATTTCTGGTTCCAAATGGTACTACCCTAATATATTTTAACAATTATGCCCCTAAACCAATAAAAAATGCTCTTTAACTCGATTAATTAAATTAAACTCAATTTTCTATCACTTTACTCATAAACCAATGCTCTCTTTATAAGAATGCTCTAAAATTTTATCCTACTAGTTTTGACATATATAGGAGAGTGTGTTTAAAATTTTTAATCATTTCGAACTTGTTTGATTGTAGTTCCAGCTTTCGAGAAAAAAATAAGACGGTCAAAAATTTAAAAATTTAAAATTATTAAAAAAATTATTTTTCACTTTCAAACACTAATTTAGACTATATTTAATAGATCAGAGGGTTTGGTAAGTTTTTAAATATCATTTTCTATTTTTAAAATTTTGGTCAAATTTACCGTCAACGCTTTCGATAGTTATCGGGTTTTAAACATCTATTTAAGCTCAAATTCTTCCCAAATTGGACCTTTGAATATCATTTAATACCTATTTTCTTATTTCAAGGATAACTCACACTTTCCACCATGTCACCCATTTTCAGATTCCCCTGATCTTGGCATCATTACCACTAATACACTTTTATATTTTCCAAACTATTTTACTGTAATTACTTTCAAAAACTGTCTTACAGTTACTTTTCATGCTTTATAATGTATCATAAGTGCCTAGTACAAAGTTTGAGGTGTTACATTTCTCCCTTCCTAATAAAAATTTCATCCTCAAAATTTATTTAGAATGCGAAACTATCTGGGTCTATCTGTAGATGTGGTCATATGTACTATTGAAATCCAATTAACTAAATAAATGAATAAATACATATTTAAATAAATAATAATTAATTAATTATCAACTTAAATTTGAATGTACCATGATAGTCCTTGACTAGAGGGCCCCTACTTAATGAGATGTAGCTGGTCCACATTATAACTGTAGGCTATAGGTCACTACAAGAAAACGGAAAAATAGCAACAAAATTCATTCCGTTGCTAATTTAGCAACGGAATACCAATTCCGTTGCTATTTAGCAACGAAAAATCAATTCTGTTGCTAAAATTAGTTGAAGTTTTAGGGATTTAGCAATAGAATACAAAATGATTGTAATCCGATGCTAAAAAGGGGGAAAATTTTAGTGCCAAAATATAGCAATGAAAATTAACAACGGAAATAAATTTTCGTTGCTAAATGTGGCAGCATTTGATAGCGGGAAAAATTGGTACGAAAATTAGCAACGAAATTTATTTAAAATATGTTGTTATTTTAGCAACGGAATATAAATTTCGTTGCTATTTTAGCAACGGAATTAATTCGGTTGCTATTTAAGTAAACTTGAAAATTTTCGATTGCGAAAATAGCAATCGAAATCTATTCCGTTGCTATTTTAGCAAGCTTGATTCGCATTGAGGTTACTAAAATAGCAATGAAATTTAATTTCGTTGCTAAAATAGCAACTGAAATTAAATTCGGTTGCTATTTAAGTAACCTTTAAAATTTTCAGTTGAGAAAATAGCAACCGAAATTAATTAATAGCAACGAAAAATAAATTCCGTTGCTATTTTTTACTTTGCTCTAGGTATAAATACTACTCTTTTCTTCTCCTGTCTTGCCTTTTTGCCCTCTATACACACACACACATTCTCTCTCACACTGTTTTCTTGTGTTATGCCTCTCACCATTTTCACTCTGTCGTTGCCCTTACTGGTGGTCCTCCGACCTTTCCTCCCTACACAACTTATTTCGAAGGTTAGATTTTAATTTTTTTGTCAATCGATTTTTGTTTATTGAAGGTATTTCTCTCATTCTTGCCGATCTTCTCCCTGTGCTCTCACTTTCTCTGCATCTTTGATTTTTGCCAAACAATGAGCTGCTTTGTTGGCGTTTCCTAGGATGAAGACTTGCATAATAGGAACTAGAGATGATTTTAGGCACAAGATGAATACATGGTTTTGTTTGGGTCACGATTTAATCTGCTGACTCAGCTCTCACCCATTTTTGGTTTTGTTTGGGTCTGGTCACAGGCTGTCACGCTCACTCCACGAGTTTATTTCTAGCTGCTGACTCAGCTCCTACAACTCGTCGGTGCCGGTGCCGCTCGTTTCTAAGTTTGGATTCAGATTCTAGGCTTCCGCCTGTTAAATAAAGGAAGAATCTGGGCGGCTGGGGTAGGACATATGATAAGACAAAATAGGTAAATTCGTGTCTTAGCTTCGGACAAAGGCTAAATAAATTTGAAGTGCAAAATTAAATTGAAAATTATATTTCGCGTGTAAGGTTAACATAGCCGCTAGAGGTATTCCCAACTACTTTTGGGGGATATTTATGAGATTATTTAGGAATTAGATGACAGATTTTTAGGTGTATTTAGATTGTAGTTAATTTCTAATTAATTTCTAATTTTATTTTTCTCTAATTATCTAGATTAGGAATATTTTCTTTAATTAAGAATTTTTTTCCATATATAACGTTTTCTTTTCTACAGTAGTTATTTTCAATTTGGCCATATTTTCTTTGTATTTTGTTTTGTCCATGTGTGGCTAAACATTTATTTTCAGTTCAAGATTAATTCAGTTCAAGATTAATTCAAAGTCAAAGTTTCTCATCGTTTGTGAGATCTAATTTGTTTATTCTTATTTCTTTAATTCTTGTTCTGTTCATATGATTTTCTGTGATTATTGAAAAATTCTATCTCATTTGTTAATTTGTTATTTGCACAATAAGACACCATTAGTCATTTAATAGGCTAGCATTCACTTAGTTAATGACATTAAATCCGTAATTGTTTAATTAAATTAACACAAGTGGTAAATAATATAATCTCAGGAATGTCAAAACCAAAGTTGTATAATGGAAATTGTATAATTTAGTCTGAATGAATTTCACTAATAGGTTCGTTGGCTAGGATTGAATCTTTCTAGTTTTTAATGTTGTTAGTGAATTGAATCCTGATGTTTGTTTATGGTTATTTATTAAATAGGAATTTTATACAACGCTTTGTCTTATTTAATTCATTAATAACTGAAAGTTGGTTACGAATGATTGTTTAATAACTATAACCAGTCTATTGCATAAAACTAATGAGTTATTCTTGCATCTATGATTAGTTCAAAGAATCTTGTACTTGAAAACGCTCCTGCCTGCAATTATACTCTTTAAAAAAATTAAAGAGTATTTACATTCAATATTTTCTAGTAGTTTGAACTTGTCCAATTAAATAATGTAATAGCAATTAATAATTAGTATATTATTTCAATTAATATTAGTATAATATTAATTGTTAAATTGAATTAAGTTAATTTTTCAGTTGAATTTTGTTTGTCTTTGAGAATAGCTGGCTAATTATATAGTTTGTCACATTAATACTGACATCACTTGGCTTAAAGGTTCAAAGAAAGGAATGAATGGATGAAGAAACAAATATTTGGGGCGTCGGCATTTATCAATTTCTGTGGACCCAATTGTTTTAAACTACATTCCAAATTCATACGCAAGGTATTCGTAGGATTATGCAGGAGTTTCACTCCACCAAAATTCCCAATGCTAAGCCAACCACAAGGGAAGCTTCCTCCCTTGTCATTTTTCTACACGATAATAAATTACGTTTTTCCTCTTTTTTTCTTTTTTAATTATTTATTCCTCAAATAAATATATACTAATTAATTAGAACTCAGCAAATTGGTTTTGTATTCTGATTAATTACATTTCTAGGTACTGATATTAATATGATTATTGTCGGATTACAAATTAGTAACTAAATATGTTTGATGACAGCGTTTTTGTTGCTTGTGCTGTTATGCTTTTCTTGGATGCTGTGCTCTTTGATGACTGCTGTTATGCACGTTGACATTGTCGTTATGCTCTGCTGTTTGATGACAGCATGTATATTGCTTATGCTGTTATAATAGCTAAATACTTTAGGTTTTCTTTAAATTGTATGCTGGTATTTGCTGTTATGCTTTGAGTGGCAAAAAAAACAAAAAAAGAATTGCTATCATCCTCATTTTTTTGTTTACTTAGTGAATGTAATTTTATATGCAGCACGACAGTGCTTCCATGTATTTATATGATTTCAGTAGGATTCAATGTTGCTTCTTGAGTTGTTATTTTATATTTGCTGTTGTGCTCTTTGTAGTATTTGTTTTTCTTCATTTTCATTACAAGGTCTTTGACTGTTGTTAGTTCTATATAGGCAAGTTGATATTAAAAAATTATAATAATTGTTAGCAACGGATTAACGACGGATAGAACCGTCATTAATTTTTATAATGGTGGGTGAAATTAGCAACGGAAAGTGGTTCCGTTGCTAATAATAGCAACGGAACTCTTTGCTAATTTTAGCAATGGAATCCTTATTCTGTTGCTAAAATTGACCATTTTACCGAATCAAGCATTGGTTGAATTTAGCAATGGAATTCATTTTTCGTTGTTAAATTTAGAAACAGAATAAATTTTTTGTTGCTAAATTTAGCAACGGAATAAATTTTTCGTTGCTAAAAATAGCAACCGCGGGATTAGCAATCAAAGTTTCCGTTGCTAATTCTATTTTTGATTAGCAATGGAAATTTGACATTTTTTGTTGCTAATTTCCATTGTTAAATTGCAATTTTCTTGTAGTGGGTGTGGAGGGGCCACTTAACATGATCTAGCTGCTCCACACTGTAACATAACTGTATGAGTAGATCTACATTTTAATTGTATGGGTGGAGGGCCTTTTATCGCGATCCTACTGCTCCATGTAGTAACAAATGTGTCTACGAGGGAGAGATATCTCATGCTGATCTCGTGTTATCTTATGGTTCCACTCCTTGCTGATACTGTATTCTTTGAGGATGCCTAGGTCGCCCATGGACCATCACTCTTACGATTTTCTTATGTATCTTCTGGGGTCGAGGCTTAGGTTGCCCAGGGACCATCACCCTCACAGTTTTCTTACGTGTCTTTCGGGGTCGATGTCTGGGTTGCCCAATGACCATCTCCCCTTCTAATACTATATGAGTTGAGGGATCAATTGCCATGACCCAACTGCTCCATATACTAACTATATAAAATGTATGCGAATACTTGTTGATATATATATATATATAATATATATATATATATATATATATATATATATATATATATATATATATATATATATATATATATATATATATATATATTTATTTATTTATTTATATATATATGTACGTTTCTTATGCAATTATAATATACATGCATCATGTGTATAGATATGCATATTATACTATCCCCTTATGCTTGTGTGTTGTAAAATAATAAATAACTAACATCTATGTCATAAAACTTACTATTTATCTTTTCATTTTATGTCATTAATAGATTGTAAAATTTAATGTATTTTATTGTTTAAATTCGTAAAGTGATTCATATTTGTTCCTGTCTATAATTTACGGTCCTTTCTTACTCATTTTTAATAAGTAACTGAAACCAATCGATCATGTTGTATAAGTGATTAGTATATCTCTATTGGATGTATATTAACTATCCTGTAATTATATTAATTAGTATAATGACTACGCACATGTACATGTCATTCACTATTTCCTCCCAGGTGTAAACTAAATATTCTAATTCCTTAAACTATTCTAACATGAATCTATCGGGTAGTTATGATAGTAACTAATGCTAGGAAAGAATACATACATCCAAATTTCCAATTTCCATTATCCTCATAAAACATGCATATGTATTAAGTCAATCATTCATCTGCCATAACTTAGATACTCCAATATTAGGATCGCCTAAATATGTCTCTGATACCACTAAATGTAACACCCTAAAATCTATTGATAAACCCATACATTAGGAATTCCTTTGAGGATCTTTCATGGTTGCTCAAACTAATTATTTTTCTATTTTGTTTGTTAACGTTTAAGTTACAAGCCATTACTTTTTAAATCTAAATTTATTTAATTTTAACTATAAATGTCATTGTTTTATTTGTACATTATCGAGTAGCAAATTTTTCCATCACAAGTATGCCATTTATGCAATTGGAATTACTATTTATTTGAGCATAATTTTGACTGTATAATCATTTCGCATTCATCATTACAACATAATCATATTGTACCATTCATGTATTACAAAACGCATCTAAAAGCACAATTAATTATAATTTTCATAATATAATGTACTATACTTTACATGTCGAGTTTTCAAATTGGTTATATACAGACATTTAACATCTACCTTTATGCAATGGCTTAAATTTATGCTATTTCCATAGAGTCTTTATTCAATCTTTAATTACTTGTCCTTGTGATGTGCCAAGTAACGTAGTTGCTTACTGGTGGATATAGCTATATAAGAATTAGGCTAATGAGACTGTTTAATAATTTATTATTATGTCTTACTTGTTGTCAATTTAGTTCAATGTTGATCCTTTTACTTCCCTTAAATTTCAGTTTGAATATTTCTTTATGATATTTGTTTTCCCCATTTAAATTTTACATATTCTTTCCTTATACGTAGATCCCTTATTTAATTTTTTTTTTGCTAATTCATCATTATTCACTTTCTTAAGGTTTAATTTGCCATTTAATTTCTTTGTATTTCTTCTCTAAACAAATTGTACATAATTTCCTACTTGAAAGTAAAATTTTAGTTAGGTCCTTGAACCTATTTATTTGTTATATTTCACCATGTTTTGCCATCGGTTGACCATTTTACTTCCTTGACTTTTATTCTATTTTTAGTGTAGAACTTACACTTGATCCTTACATTTTTTTCATGAAATGTTAAATTACATTTTAATACCCGAACTAGTTGATTACTGTCTTTTCCCATAATCTCTATTGTTCTCTTTTTTTTTTACCCCTTTTAATTCCATTGTTCATCATTTGTTTACTATTGTATTGCATATTTAATATCTTTGTACATAATTTACCATTTAGTCTTAACTTTTCTATAGTGATGTTTTTTTCTCTAGTTCATTTTAGAATTTTGCATTTTTATTGATTGAATTTATTTATTCTAATTTCATTTTGTGTATTAATTCTTATTTAGTGAATTTTATGACATTCCTGTTGCTAAATTTATTGTCTAATTTTTGTTTTCTCGTACCCTTATTATTTTATCCCTTTTATTTTGGATAATCAAGCCCATGTTTTACATATTATTTTCTCTTACTGTCTAAACTATAATACATGACTACACACTCAAATCAAGTCTAATAATATTTAATAACTACATATTGATCATTCATACATACAACGCTACATAACAAACATTTATAGAAATATACCTTCACTATGTCTAAACATATTTAATAGCTACATAATGTTTTTTTATATAAATACTATAAATCGTGTAAAGTAATAAAGACATTGCTTTATCATGCCAATGTTATTTGGCCTCAACGGGAATTTATATATATATTACATTATCCTATCCTTTTTTTTAGCTATTTATATTCCCAGAGTCTCTTTATGAATTTACATGTCAATATGCATCATTGTTATTTTAACACAAACCAAGTAAAATATATTTATTTATCATGATATTATACAACACATGTTCACTATACATCAAAATGTCAAACCATTCTACCTTGCCATGTGTAGTACCATTCGGTCAATGATTGGTATCTCTATGTTATTCCTCTTTCCATTTCATATCCCTACATGCTTAATAATCATATACTTGTTATGTATACATGAAATATCATATAAAAGAGATAAAGTCAAGCCATCTTCCTTTCCTAAATCATTCGGCCTCCATAAGATTTTACACCTACAAGATGATTTCTTTTACATTAACGTGCTACAAATATTTCTAAGATAGTTTCAAATAATTATATATTAATGTATATATATTCAATTTCTATTAATTCAGTTTTAATAACTATTAATCACCATTATGTCCAATATGTACTTATAGAATTAATTGTTTTAAACATGAAAACTACTATTCTTTGCCTTTATGTTGTTTAAATTATGCCAAGTCAACATTTAATTTGCTATTTATCAATGGTAACTCTAGATTCCCCATTCGGTGACCTTGATTTCTTTTTCTTCTAAATTTATTTCTTCACTAATTGCTCATCCTAATATATTAATAATTCATTCTTCTAGCCTATCTAAGTTTATTTCTTATTTACATCAAAGTTTCTTATGTTTCATAATATAAATTCAACAAAAATTAATCCAAATCTAATGAAACAAAGTGTAGGATTCAATTTACTTACCTCAACATGACTCAAAATTATCTAAGTAGCTTTCCCATAATTGTTTTCCTAGATTCCCCTTTACTTCCTTACTTTAACCGAATTTCTCTCCTTTTTTTTTGACCTTCAAATTGTAGAGGGCATAAAATCATATAGGATGGAGTTGATGGAAGTACGAAGAAGAATCGAGAATTTTGAAGAAAAGTGGGTATATATGGGGATGGCTGGAACATGGGGGAGAATGATTGAATTCTCTAGATTTTTCTGATTTTTAGCTTGTTTATATCCACCTTATTTGGGCCAAATTAGTTGCAACCCCTTTTGTCCAGCCTATTAGCCTAATTAGCCTAATTCTCACCTAATAATTCACTTTTAAGCCCAATTAATTTTTATATTAATTTATTTACTTGATTTCTAGCTCCAATTGGGTCTACCGTAATATATTTTAACAATTATGCCCCTAAACGAATGAAAAATGCTCTTTAACTCGATTAATTAAATTAAACTAGGTTTTCTATCATTTTATTCGGAAACCAATTTTCTCTTTATCAGAATGCTCTAAAATTTTATCGCATTGGTTCTAACATATACAGGATAGTGTGTTTAAAATTTTTTGTTATTTCTAACTCGATTGATTATAGTTCAAGCTTTGGAGAAAAGAAATCAGCCGGTCAAAAACCCAAAAATTTTAAATTATCATAAAAATTATTTTTTACTTCCAAACACTAATTTAGACTATATTTAATAGATCAAAGGGTTTGGTGATTTTTTAAATATAATTTTCTGTTTGTAAAGTTTTGACCAAACTAACCATCAACCCTTTCAGCAGTTACCAGGTAAAACCTTTACTATCTATTTAAGCTCAAATTCTTCCCAATTTGTACATTTGAACTCCATTTAACACCTATTTTCTTATTTCAAGGCTAACTCAAACTTTCCACCATATCACCCATCTTCAAATTTCTCTTATCTGGGCATGTTTAACACTAATACACACTTATATATTCTATACTATTTTACTATAATTACTTTCAAAAATTGTCTTGCAATTACTTTTTGTGCTATAAAATATACCATACATGCCTAGTACAAAGTTTAGGGTGTTACATATACTATAACCTATGTGGTGTTATGATGCCAATACCTTTATTAATCACATATGGCTTATAATGGAGGATCAACTTATGGTAAGACTAAAAATTAAGATTCACAAAAGATACAAATTTCAAAATTTGAAGAATTAAAGCAAATAAATTTAGAATTGGATTTTCCCCTTTAAATTGATAAGAATGAATGTTTGTTTGCCCATAAACAGCTAAAATTTTAGAATGCTGTCATACTTTATAAACATGATGATTGATAAAGTTCACCCTAGGCAATAAAGTTCAAGACCCAAAATAACACATAGAGATATGAAAATCTAACTATATATCCTCACTATTTGCAAACATAAAAGTGAATAGATAAGTCTATACACTTGCTTCCTTTACTATTTCCTTTTATTCTCACTCATCCAAGTCTTAGCTAATATAAATTTGGTGCACAATCTTGAGAAAATCTAAAACATTTCTTTTTGACCATGGACTTCCATTAACATCAAAAACTATCACACAAGTCTACAAGTAAGATATCATAAATGTTATATCGTTGTAAAACTACACCATCTAGTTCAAACGTTAGACCCAATAGATACTTGATAGTTGAACTTCAGTCATTAATAGCTTTAACCCAATATTTAGTCATCAATGACAATTGCTACAAAGTGAAATTCAATATCATAATCACCATCCTCAGTTTACAAATGAAATATTATTGGTAAGCTAGAAGATACTTTCTTTTGTGTTTAATTGATTTTAAAGGTATAAGCACAATAAAATAAATGTGAGCCCTAAACTTAGAAAGAATAGCATATCATAGCAAAGAGGGAGTCAAACTATAAACCATATTCCAAATCAACATCCTAAATAAAAACAAATTCCTTATTTTAGTCTGATTTAGATAAATAATTGGTTGAATAAAAAACATGTTATGTAAATGCATATATATAGATAAATGGTGTACCATGGAGGTACAAATTGTAAGTGACCATATGGATGTTCTTTATTGTAAGTGACCATATGGATGTTCTTTATTGTAAGTGACCATATGGATGTTCTTTATTGTAAGTGACCATATGGATGTTCTTTGTCTCTATGAGCATTTTCAACTTTAAAAGACCATAAAGCAACCCCATTAAGAACCTACAAGAATAATATTTTAAAGCTAAAAAACCTTAAATAATTACCACATTAGAGACTGAATGGGTAGCATCGACGATTATTATAGTGATTTCTAATAAATAAATAGTGAAAGCTTTTTAGGCAGCTAAACTGATATCGGAGGCAAGTCCCAAACTGTATAATGTGAGAAAATGAGTTGAGATTGAAAAGCAAAAATAGATACTGATGTAACACATAATCCATAAGACATGCAGAATCATCAATACCAACATAAACCTAGTAAAGATCCGACAATAATAATAATAATAGTAATAATAATGTAGGCCTTAAATACATGCCATAACATAACCAAATCAAACTCTAAAATAAGGAGACATAACATAAATGGCCTTCATTACTAAGTGAAAACCTCAAAGGCAACTATAACCTGCCAGATCTTCTCTTCAATGTGGGTTGAGTCACCACAGCTATTGATCCAGAGTGGAGCTTATCCTGAGACCTACACGGATAAACAAACCAGTGCTAAGCTATAAAGCTTAGTGGGGAAACACAAATGGTATGGATAACTCTTTCAATACATCATCAAATCATAGCAATAATCAGAACTAAAAAAACATAAGTCCTTAACTCTAACAAGAAATACCATGCTTACAATAATTTATCACCTTAGGCGAATTCATCGAGTTCCTGTAGACTTTTCAAATCACTTGTATTATTAAACCCATTTTATTATAAACTAGAATAATTCATTCCCCTCATAATGCATTAATTATGAATCTAGACATCATGATTATTGATAGTACAAAACTTCAATCATATGCATTTAATAACATTGGTTACATAAGATATGCATTCAATGGTCAATCAAAGCATAAGGGAGTGCATATGTTATGTAACATCTATAATAAATACTAGTAGGCATAATTACTTCACATGTATCACACAATCTTAAGTATAGAATACATTCATAATTCACAATTCCTGTTCATAATCATGTATTCCTTAATGCTATCTTAGCATGGTAACTAAATATCATAGAACATTATATTATGTCATGCACTATCCTTTGGCTTAAGTCAGAGTTATTAGTATACGCATATATGTGTAAATATTTATATATATAAACTAACAAATTTGCATGTAATTATAGAGTATGGCATTACATATCATTATTACTCGATAAAGTCCCCATATCACATGCATACATTTCATAAATTCAAAGCACATGAAACTCATTATGTAAGTTACAATCTGTACAACTGCTAGTATAATATAGTATGCTTTGGGTCCCATATATTCACTGTCGAGGCCATTGGTGGAACCAACTCACATTGGCACTCACATAGGAACCTTAACCCCTCACGGTTGATGTGAGATATCACATTTATATAGTATTGAATATAGAATTTCATTTCATCGAAACAATTTATAGCAAAAAAGAATTTAAGATAAAATAATATAATAGGCCATTTATCATACTTACATTATATAAGTGAAGCAATTGATGCATGTATTTACTTATTTCATGCACATTTCATAATCTTTAATAGCCTACCTAAGTACTAGTTCAAAGAGTGGATAATGAGAGCTATGAATACCAATTGGTATCAACGATGGATACCCGAAGGTATCAAATGATGGATATCCGAATATATCAAATAATGGATATCCGAAGATATCAAACAATGAACCCAAAAGGGCCGAGCTATGGTTCCATTAAAGGAACAAACAATAGACCAAAATAGGGTAAACTATGGTAGCTGCAACCGTATCCCTCTAGGCATGCCTATCTAATCCACAACTGAACTAAGACCCGTAAGCTTAACCATTTATAATAACTTTTTTTATTCAACATATTCCTCTTTACTCAGAATAACATTTGCTTAAAGGCAAAATTCATATAAGAATGCATATTCCATATTCTTATAATGGCATCAACATTCATTCATCCATATCATAGTAGTTGCATGGTTATGCAAACAATAATAAGGTATAATCTTTCATTGATCTATCTCATCATAATTAAAATTATGCATGATTCCAATAAGGAAATATGAAAGTGTAGTTCTTTCATATATATATATATATATATATATATATATATATATATATATATATATATATAAATGCAACTTGAGTCATGGCCATACAAGCTTTCATTACTCATACTTGTTCACACACTGAGTCAGACCATTTATCATAGCATAGTTACATCAACTATAAGATATTGAACTTACGTAACTCATTGATAGTTCTCAATGACATACCTAATTGCCGTTTGCCATCAATAGCCTCTATATAACATCATAGTTATTCACATCAATACATAATCACTTTAAACAACACTTAAGCATCTATGATCAATATAATAAGATGAATACGTTATTTTCATCCTAAGGTCAACATTTGTTCCTATTTACCTTAGTTCACTTTTATAGTCTATTAGATTGTAGACAATAGATTAAATACCCTAACATGATCATATATGCATCAATCATCTTACTTGTACTTTTTGTCTTATAACATTTTATACCCAAGTAAGTTTATGTAAGATTATTCCATCTTAAATGTCAGCACACTACTTGTGGGCATGTGTTTTACGTAATAAGATATAGGGCAACCGCAAATAGGCAAGCATGTTCCTTTACATCAAGGCTAATCACTACTTTCCATTATGACTAGAAGCATAACCAAACTTTTATAGTTTCATAATTGAATGTAAAATGTATTATCCCATCTTTTTTTAACTTAGACATGTAACATTGCAACTTTCTTCTTGTTGTTACTAGGCTATATCATAGTATTTTTATGCCACAATAACGAAATATCAATGTATAACATGTGAGCAAAAAAAATTACTCGATAGAGTACATACTTTGTACCAAACTATGTAAGACATATTAAATAGCATATGGTTTTAAAGTTACTATATTTCCTCTTTACTCTCCTTAGTTATGGGCTCGATATATATTAAAACACATTCTAGCCAAAGTAATTCATATAAGCATTGCCCTATACAAGTTCCTCTAAAATCAACTTCCAAGTGAATCATATTTCTTAACTTAGTAGGTTTTATTACTCTAAAACTTCTCACTCTTTCTATATACAAAAATATATATAGGGATTCTCAAATTAAGTGACCATGCCATATATAGTATATTGGTTGTTTGGGTAACCTATCGTTTAATTCAACCTACTCCTTCTTGTAATAACATTTATGTCATTCAAAATTTGATAATACCTCATCTTATAGCCATAACTTTCTAAACTATATCTTTCTAAACTTTAGTATTGGGGAGACTTCACAAATCTATTAGCCCACCAATAATCAAATAACATAACAATCGCCAATTTAATATACAATAATCATAAACATTACTCACTGCTAGCTTAATTCATCCCAATTATGTGGCTCTCTTCATAAGCATATAGACTAGACAATATATTGTTCTAGATTTATGAGTGATTTATTGTTTAGGAGAGTGAATATAAATGAAGGGAGGGAGTACATGTTGCCATACACTAGGAGAGGAAAGTTTATTCTTGGCCATGCATAAAAACAATAGGCCATACGATCATAAGAAGAAAAAGTCACTTGGTCGTGCACTGCAAGAAGAAAAGGTCACTTGGCCGTGCACTGCAATAAGGAAATGGCCACTTGGCCGTGAAAGAAGAATAAGGCCATGCAAGAGAAAAGCAAAGGCCATACACGGCCATGCAAGAGAAAAACAAAGGCCATGTAAGAGAAAAGTAAAGGCTATGCAAGAGAAAAGCAAAGGCCATGTACGGCCATGCAAAAGAAAAGCAAAGGCCATGCGCAGCCATGCAAGAGAAAAGCAAAGGCCATACACAAACATGCAAGAGAAAAGCAAAGGCTATGAGTGGCCATGCAAGAGAAAAGCAAAGACAATGCATGGCCATACAAGAGAAATTCAAAAGCCATACACGGCCTTGCAAGAGAAAAGAAAAGGCTATGCAAGACAAAAGCAAAGGCCATACACGAACATGCAAGAGAAAAGCAAAGGCCATGCACTGCCATATAAGAATAGATGAAAGGCCATACTTGATCGTGCACTTAGCCTCCGCTATAAATAAAATCCCAATTATGCTGATCAGATACTTAAACTCAAGATCTCAACCTAACATCTTATAGCAATACTCACTAAGACATAAAATCCTTCTAACTCCTCTTAGCTTTAACATAACTCAACTAGTCATCCAAAAACTAATGGTTTCATCACTGTTCTTAGATAACCCTAATCTTATCGAATCAGTCACTTTCTTATTACAGAGGTAAATATATACCATACACAATCAGCACAATATTCCTATACACATTATTGAAGCTTCATCTCCTCTAGTTCCTTTTTTTATTTCTTCCTTCCCTACTCTTGATCTAACTTTTTATCTTTATTTCCTTACACAATAGAGATAACAAGCATGAATATCATCTCCCTAAATCCCTAATACCAGAAATTAAATCCAAGTTTTGAAGGGGAAAAGGTTGTAAAAGATAAGGAAACATTACCCTTAAGTGACTAACTCATCAACCTCAAGCCATGCACCTCTTTCATCCGAAACTACAAGAAAAATGGAGAGAGCTAGAATGAAATAAGTTAGATCTGCCCTTTTCTTTTCATTCCTTTGAGATCCATAACTCAAATCCCATAAGGTCTTTTCTCCAAGAAGCTATTGAAAGAGTTGGTGGGGTAAATATCTCACTAAGGGAATTTCCAAAATTACCCTTATACAGTTTAACCCAAAATTTCTAATTTAATTCAATTGCATCATTCCTTATAATTTAACTATACCCAAGTTACATACATATTGCAATTACAAAAATACCACGCATGGGAGTTAACTTCAATAATGCAAAATAATCTAATTTTGGCTTATTTAACCATAATCCTCATTAATCTTCCATAATTCGATTAGGCCCAAGGTTGATGCCTCACAACCGAGTCACTAATGAATCAATTAAGTTAGAATAGGGTTGGGAAACTATTATTAATTTCGGTAAAGGAATACAATATCAATTGTTGAACAAAAGATACAACTCAAACACAAATACAAAATAGAACAAAATAAAGCCCCACTTAGTGATTTTTTTAGACATCAAGACATAAACTAATGCAAAATTTACTAAAAAATGACTAAATGATGCATATGTAGCAGAAGAACCCATAAGAAAACTCCTTATACATCATTAGATATAATAAATTAAAAAAAATCAAGAAAAAAACAAAAAAGTAGTATAATAACAGTATAATAACCTTTATTTCTTCTTTACAATCGATCGTGATAAATTAGAAATGGGTAGTAAGCAGCAGGCGATAGGTGATGGTGGATGATGGGTAGTGGATAATGGCGGTATCTTGAGAGATCGATGAAGCTCCATAGAAAAGAAAAAAATTTTCTATAAGTTGCAAATTAAAAATTGAACCTAAAATCCATCATTTGTGGATTTTTAATTTTTTGTTTACATTTCAAAAAATACTTCTTTTTGAGTTCTACAGAAACCAAAATATAGAGGATGAACTGAACACGTCTTTATTTTTCTAAAATAAAAATATATGGAAACAAAATGTTTTCGATTAGAGCCTTAATTTTCAAGAATGGTATTTTTAATAAAATACCTTAATTTAGTTTGCTTTTCCATAACAAATATGCATCACTTTGAATAGAGTGGATTTCAGTATGAAGTGAAGAGGATACTTCCTTTAGTAAAAGGATTTTAGTAATAAATTTTTATCATTATTTTAGTTAATCTATGTTTCAATCAATTTTAGGTTTTATTTTCTATTTCTAATCTATTCAGTGGCTTAAATAATTTAGTTTAATACATAATCACAACTAAAATTTTGGAATTCTTTCACATAATTTATACTTCAAAACACTAAATTTCTTAGTCCTTTAGGTTTGATATTTAAGGGTTTTAATTATATTTCCTATATTACTAATTGATCTAATACACTGACTAAACATCGGCTAAGTTTTTAGCAATATTGCCGAGGATTGGTGTATAGTTTACATTTTGTAGTGCATATTGTGTTTATTCTTTTTCTTATTTTTCATTATTTTATTTTTTATTTATTTATTCTTTTATTCCCTTTAGGTGTCAATAGTGTATAAGAACACCTAATCCAATTATATCAATTGACCCTAAAATCGAGATGACACTTCATCAATGAAGATGACAACAACGAGCATATATAAATTTAAAAAATGATATGCCTCTCAATAACCAACCACTACATGGAGGAAAAAAGTTCCAAACTAAGTTTAAGAGATCCCAATACGAGTTCAAGAAAATGTGATGAGTCCAAGGATGATTTGGTACTATGCCATCCAAAGTTGAAATGAAGAGCATAGAACAATTCTACTACCTTAGAACAATCTCTTTGAGCTAAAGCTAGCTACAATTACAATGGTATAGAAGAATCAATTTTTGAGATTAGTTATTAAGGATCTGGTGGAACACTTGGATATATTCATGGAAATAACTGATACAATCTAGATATAAAGAGTATCCCTAGATGGAATTAGGCATAAGTTATTTTCATTCATTTTTTTTGGAAAAGTAAGTGATTGGTTACAAATGTAGCCTAACAAATCCATATGGTCATGGTTACAGATGCAAAAGAAATTTCTATTAAGGTTCTTTTCTCTTATTAAGATAGCCAACATTAGAAATAACATTTAATTTTTTTGGCAAATGTGTGAGAAAGCTTTCTATGAGGCTTGGGACAGGTTTAAGAGGTTGGTTAAGAGTTTTCCATACCATGAAATAGCAATGCACCAGCTAATTTTAACTTTTTGTATAGCATGTAATCCTAAAACAAGGTCTTTACTAGTTGCAGCTTCTAGGGGTAGTTTTATAAACAAGGTTCTAGAATAAGCTTTTCTATTGTTGGATGAATTGGCAACAAATAATGCTCCGTAGGCAAGCACGAGAGCTATAAATAAACGATAAGGAATACATAGTATGGATGAAGTTGTTTTGTTAAAAGCTTAAATGGAATTACTTAAGAAAGAGCTAAGTAGCCTCAAGGTGCAGAATGTGCCATCGGTTTGCCCAGAATGTAGGGGTTATGATAGAGGAATGTGGTAACTGAACCTAATGTGAATGAAGCTTATACTCAAGGGAGTGAAGATCTCAATGATATTCATGACTATAAGAGTAATGATCCCTATAGTAATTAGTATAATTTATGATGGAGAAATAACTTTAATTTTTCATAGAGGCATAGAAATCAGGCATTGTCCTTAAATAACTAAGTAAGAGCTCTATTCAACCCAATTATAGCCATTCAAAGAGGCAAATATTTAGTTTACCATCAGACCTACCAACCTCCCCAAGCTTAAAACATTCAAGAACTATATCGACCTCTACTAACAAATTGAAACTTTCAACCACCTTGTGTTCTAACAAGACAACCCCCACAAAAAAAAAAAGAAATTGAATTTGGAAGACATTTTTGCTAATTTCTTAACTGGTCAAACATAATTTATATCTAGCTAAGACTCAAGGTGGAAGTGATATGTGCAGTTTTGTACATGTTCATTTGGTGTTTTATGTTGAAGATTAAGTAGTTTATATTTTGTTTTTGTTTGTTTGTGTATAAAATATGGTATCTTTTATTTATTTTTTGTGTGTATAGGACAAAGTAGAGGAACTAAAGAGAAGAGGCCATCACTTGAGTAAGAAATAATGGTTCCTATCATGGGCACAGTAGAGGTCACGAATGCGACAAAGCAATGAATAAGAAACTAATAGTAAAATAAAAAAAGTCAACATTTGAATCCATGTGTCCTATCGTGAGCACAATAGTGGTCGTAGGCACAATAGAGAGAGTTATTGTGGTAGTTTATTTTGAAAAGGTACTTTTAGAGTCATATCTTTTAACTAAGGGTTGTGAACTTCTGTAAGGGCACTTGAAGGGACACAAAGCTTGCATGTATATATAAAGTAAGGGAGGTTAGAAAAATGAGATAGAGAGTTTTTAGAAGAAAAATTTAAATATTCTTTGCTGTAAAAAGTTAAAACAATTAAATTTTAATTTAATTTTGTCTTTTAAAAAAAAGACAAAGGAAGAAGATAAATCTTTTAGAGATTGGAAAAGGGTTAAGAGATTCCTTTTTACTATCTTTCATCTAGAACTTCTTATTTGTAATTATTTGAATGAAATTTAAAAAATTGAATAATGCTATTTAAATTTCTTTTTCATTAATGTAAATGGTCTTTTATTGTAGAATTTCATATTAGTAAACTTTGTATGATTTTTGTAAGTGAGAATATAGTCGATAGATATATTCTTTCTTATAACTAATAGAAATTCATTGTCATAACATTGCTTAAGAGATCAAAATGTTAGGATAATTGCTATAGGTTGGTGATTAATCTTAAATTATGTGTTTATAATCAACTAATTTATCAATGAGAGCTAATAGATAAAATTATATATGCATATTTTAGGCATTCTAGTTCATGTTGAGAGAGTGAATCAGAACTTTAATCAAACTTGATTTGTGTTATAAGATTGTTATTTAATCTAGAGAACAATATCAAGTTTCATATCCATTAATTCATAAGCCTAATCTTAATTGCCTTTTCTAACTACAAGTAATTTAGATTTAATTAATATTTTAATATTAGCCTAGCACTAGTAGTTTAATTTACAATTCGACTATCAAATATTATAAATAATATTAAGATCAAGTAGTAGTGCATGATAACCAATTTGGTCCTTGTTGGAATTATATCTTAAGTACTATAATTTGTAAACTGTACGGTTATGAATTTAGTACAACAAGTTTTTTTGGCATCGTCATTAGGGTTCATATGATTGATGTTTATGACCATTATAATTCTTGATTTAAGATTTTGGATTACAATATTTAGTTATTTTTTATTGTTTGTTTGTTGTATTTTTATAAGATTTGATATTTTGAGTCTATGACCAGAACGAGGAGATCTTAAGAGGAACTTGAACAGTTGAATTCGGAGATAGAAAGATTTCTTTTGAGTAACCAAAAGCTTAAGAAAAATAAGATTAAGAGAAAGAACATGGCAAAAAAAACCCTCCTAGATTGATGGACTTTGATACACCTACATTGAGCGGGGCTCAACAAGGGGTAGTTTGTCAAACAGTAAATGTGAACCAGTTTGAAATTAAACCTTCCTTTTTCCAAATGGTATAAAATAGTATTCAATTTTATGTTTTGCCAATTGATGACCCCAATGCTCATGTAGCAAATTTACAAGAGATTTCTAACACTTTTAAGATAAATGGAGTTCCAATAGATGCAATTAAGCTTTACCTTTTTCCTTTCACATTAAAGGATAAGGCAAATGCTTAGTTGAATTCTCTTGCTAGAGGTTTAATAACTACTTGGGACCAATTATCTCAAGCATTTTTGTCTAAGTATTTTCCATTAGGTAAAATTGCAAAAATAATTAAGGACATTACTACATTTGTTCAATATGAGAATGCTTATTTGTATAAAGCAAGGGAAAGATTTGAGGAGTTACACCGAAGCTACCCGTATCATAACCATTCGAAGGAGTTACTTATGCATAATTTTTATAATGGTGTGAACCCTACTACTAGAGGTACTATTGATGTTGTTGCAAGTGGATCTCTTATGTAGAAGATGATGCATGCTGCATTTAAGCTACTTGAGAAAATGTCCATTAATAATTGCATATGGCAGATGGAGAGAGCAAAGGTATCACTATCTTCCCCTGTTAAAGGAGTTTGTTATATTGACACAATTGTTGCTTTGCAAGCACAAGTTGTAGATTTGACTCACAAGATTGAGAACCTAAGCATGGGAGGAACCCTACCAAGTTTTTATACTATTTATGGTCAACAAGGTTATTAAGTGATGGTTATGGTTTGCGTATGACTAGTACGAAAGAACGAGTTTTATGCAAGGGCAAAGGTGTGGTAACCCTTATTCTAATAATTACAGCCCTGGTTGGAGAAAACCATATGAACTTTTCACAAGGTAAGAGTCAAAGTAGAGGAGTTATGAGATTTCAACCACCATAATATAGATTTAGAGCACTTTAAGTTAAGATAAATAGATTTTAGAGGGGATAAATTTGAAGCTTAATTCACAAGATGAGAACCATAAGAGGTTGGAATTTAAGTTTGATTAGATAGCAAAGAATCAAGCCACATCCATTCAGAACTTAAAAGTTCAATTCGAACAATTAGCAAATGCACTACCTTCTAGACTTGAAGGGTGCCTTCCAAAAAATATGAAGGGCAATCCGAGAGAGGAAATGAAGGCAATTACATTGAGGTCAGGTAAAAATTACATGAATTAATTTGTTTCAACTAACAAGAGTGGAGTTTTGCAGGAAAATTAAGTTCAAAAGGCAAAAAAAACCTTATGTCGTGAGCATGACATCACCCATGAGTGCGACATCTCCCATAAGCGCAACAAATAGGGTTTCCAAGAGTAAAGCTTTTCAACCTCACCCACCATTTCCACAAAGGCTCAACCAAAAGGACAATGATAAGAAATTTCTAAATTTTCTTAAGAAATGGATGAATTTGCACATTAATTTATCTTTTGTTGATGTAATAACTCAAATTCCTAATTATGCTAAGTTTTTGAAATTGTTGATTTCTAAAAAAAGAAGTTGGTAAGACATATCTACTATAGAGTTGACTGAGGATTATTGCTTAATAATCACTAATAATTTACCTACAAAGCTTAAAGACCCTGGTAGCTTTACTATTCTTTGTACATTGGAGAATATGGAGTTTCCAAGGTGTTTATGTGATCTATGGGCTAGTATCAACCTTATGCCACTCTCTATATTTAAGAAGTTAGGTTTGGAAGATGTTAATCCTACTTCTATGGTTTTGCAATTAGCTGATAAATTTATTAATAAACCATATGGCATAATAGAGGATGTGCTTGTTAAATTGGATAAGTTTATATTGCCCACAGATTTGGTAATTCTTGAATTTGCATATGATGCTAATTGTCCATTAAGTTTAGGTAGAACATTCATGCATACTAGTAAAGCAATCTTTGATTTTTATGAGAGAAAGCTAATTTTAAGAGTAGGGGAAGATAGTGTTGAATACCATATGGATAGGGCACTAAAATACCCTATAGATGAGAATGTATGCATGAAAAGTGACCTTATTGATGCATATGTATCTGAAGTATTAGATGTTGAAGGTAAAAAAAAAGTTAACATTAAAGAGGAAGTTTAAGTGGATGTGGAACAAGAGCATCAAAGGCCTGAGCATTTCCATATAAAGAGCTATTAGCACCATCCATTGTAAGTCTACCTAGTGTTGAAATGAAAGAATTGCTGACCCATTTGAGGTATTCATTTCTTATTACTAATAGCACTTTACCTATTATTGTTTCTAATAAGCTCACTAGAAGGCAAGATAGTTTATAGTTTGAAGTTAAGAATAAGAGAATTAGAAGCATAGGTTGGAAGATATCTTATTTAAAGGGGATTAGTCCCAATGTAGTTATGCATAGAATACATATGGAAGATAGGTATCAACCTAAGGCTAATAAACAAATGAGACTTAACCTAAATGTGAACGAGGTTGTTAAGAAATAAGCTATTAAACTTCTTGATGCTGGGATTCTCTAATCTATTTTGGATAGTGAATGGGTTAATCCTATTCAATATGTACCAACATAATAGGGCATGATTGTAGTTAAGAACGAGAATGGTGATTTAATTTATATAAGAACCACAACCAGGTGGAGAGTTTAAAATTTTTATACGAAACTGAATGTGAAAACTAGGAAGGATCATTTTCTTGTGCCATTCATATATCAAATACCAGATATAATAGCTGGCCATTCTCATTATTGTTCCTTACATGTTTTTTTAGGTTACTTCAAATTTTCATTTATCTTAGTGACCAAGACAAAATAACATTTAATTGTCCCTATAGAACATTTGCATATAGAAGGATGCCCTTTGGGTTATGTAATGCACCAGCCACTTTTCAAAGGTGTGTGACTTCTATTTTTGGGTTTATGATGGAGGAAATCATGGAGGTTTTTGTTGATTATTTCTCCATTTATGGTGATTCCTTTGAATTATGCTTGAATAATTTGGATAAAGTTTTAGCTAGATATGAGGACATCAATTTGGCACTTTATTGGGAAAAGTGCCATTTCATGGTTAAGGAGGGGATGGTTCTAGGACACAAGATTTCAAAAAAAGGTATTAAGGTAAATAGGGCTAAAATTGAGTTGATAGAGAAGTTACCTTGACCTACTAAAATTAAAGGTGTTAGGCCATCTTAGGATATACTAGTTTCTATAGAAGGTTCATCAAAATTTTTCTTTAATTACTAAACCTTTGGCTGATGTTTGTTTAATGATGTGCCATTTAGTTTTTCTTATGAATGCATCTAGGCTTTTGAAAGTTTGAAGAAGGCCCTTATGAGTACATCTATAATTACTTCACCTGTTTGGAGTCTTCATTTCGAGATAATATGTGATGCTAGTGTCCTAGCTATAGGTTATGTGCTAGGTTAGCATCAAGATAAGCATTTGCATATGATTTACTATATGAGTTGTACATTATCGGGTCCTTAATTTAATTATACAACAACTAAAAAAGAGAAGTTTGTTATGGTATTTACATGTGACAAGTTTAGATCTTACTTATTAAGGTCTAAAGTTATTATGTATAAGGATCATGTAACTCTTTGATATTTATTTTTTAAAACATATGCTAAAGTTCATCGTATCGATTGGACTTTTATTGCAAGAATTTGAAATTAAGATGGAGTGATTCACCATTGTGTTAGTGAGGAAGAATATTTAAGAATTTTAACCCTTTGTCGTTCAACTTTGTATTCTGTTCAAAATAGGAGTACAAAGATGGCATCTCATTTTCTAGAGTGTGGGTTTTATTGGCCTACCTAATTTCAAGATGCTAGAAGGTTTGTGTCCCAATGTGATTTATGCCAAAGAGTTGGCAACATTCGAAAGAGATATGAGATGCCTTTGAATAATATTTTAGAGGTAGATATCTTTGACGTGTGTGAGATTGACTTTATTTGTCCTTTCCTTACATTATTTGGGAAAAACTATATATGAATTGATTTAAGATTTGTTCCATAGTTTGTATTTATATGTAAGTGTCAAAGTATACATAATTTTTGTGTTTCTTTTTCAAATTTTTAATTTGTTCTTCTCTGTCACGAGCATAATTAATGTCGCAGATGCGACCCTATAAAGGAAAGCATAGTGCAACCTCTATCATAAGTGTGGCATTTCTCACGAGCTTAACGCAATGTGAAGGTGTGGTTGGTTAGGCTTTATTATGAGTGCAACTATTTTGCAAGTGTGATGTCGTACGGAGTTGCTTTCTATCATGAGCATGACAAAACATGGAATTTGAAAATTTTAAGGTTTTTTTTTCTAACCGTTGCAATATTTCTCCTACCCTACAAATTTAATGTGGATGGTTTACAAGCCATTTTCATAAGTATTCTACCATTTTAACTCAAAAACTCTTTATATTTTCTATATTCCTTCTTCATATCTCTTCATCATTTGATTCTCTTTTATGTGTTTTTTGATTTTCTTCATTATATTTGTTGTGCTTATTGTTGGTTGCTGGATTTTTAACCATGTTATGCTTGAACATTATGGCTGGTAGAGGCATTGATAAGGGTAAGAAGGCTGTTGGCTCTTCATCTCACTCACAAAAAATAATGGTTTTTAAAGATATGTATGACTGTCATTTCCTTATTTTCTCTGAGAAAAAGGTAAGAAATTCCAGTTATTTAAAAAAAAATTGTTGGTATGTGGCATTTTGACTTTTATTTGTTAGGAGACTTAGGAATTTTCCAGGAATTTGATAAATATTTGAAATATATGAAGTGGGAACATTTTGGTCGCATGACAAAGATTGGGCCATTGAATTTTTTATAAGCTTAGACTATGTGGATAAGAGATAAATCCAAATGAAATTTAGGTATAATGGTATTGAGTATGTCTTTATTTTTTAGCAAATGCATGAGCGGTTTGTCTTTCCTTTGAATGCAATTATATTTATGCCTAAAAATTTCAATGCATCTGATGTTTCGAAGAAATTAACTGGCTTAAGTAGGTTTGATAATAAGAATTTTAATAATAGGCAAATTAAAAATAATGTTTTGTTGTTATTTTAAAAATATATGTACCATGCATTGTTTAGATGGATTGGGAGTAACAAACTCGAAGCAAAGGACCTATTTCTTTTATCTCTTAGCCAGTTTAAGAAAAATCCATGTTCTATTGATTTTATTTTTGATTGATTGTATCATGCATCCATTACTAATACTAAGATTGTGGGTATATGGCACATGGTGATTGGCATAGTTTTAGGATGTTTGGTTCAATTGCATGGTTTTGAGCTTTATTAGGGTGAGAGTGTTGCCCTATTGGATGTAAAATTTTGAAGGAATTCTAACTAGTTGATAAGAGGAAGATGACACCCAAAATTTATACCTTATAATGAGCATGTTAGAAAGATAGGTTTGGGCAAAGGCAAGAGCCATGCTATTGATGATGATGATGACAATGATAGTGGAATGATAAGGAGGAGCCTGTGGACCTAGTTATTGATGCTGAAGAAGGGGGGAGTTCCATTATTTGGCAACAAGTGCTTGATCACTTAGATGTTATAGGTGAGGCCAATAAAACTTTGGCTATCAAGATGGAAGCTATGGACAAGAACATGATAGCTATGCACAAGAACTATAAGAGTCTCAACAGGAAGTTGCTATCCTTTTTCAAATAAGAAAATGTGGAGTTCAGCCCTTCTCTACTCGGTTATCCTAGTGGAGCATACTCAGGGCAGTTATCTTTACTTTGCCTTTAATTTTTGTTTCAATTTTTTTTATTTCTTTGATCTTATTTGCTTTCTATGATGTTTGTGTTAGTTTCTTACATAATGAGGACATTGTGTCCTTCAAACGTGGTGAAGCTATAATGTTTTTATTTTTTTAGGTTGTATTTTAGGTTGTGTTATTATTTGTGGAGCTTTATATTTAATGAATAATTAGTGGCATATTTATGAGATTGCTAGCATTTGTAAGGCCCCTAAATGACCCTAATTGAAATTTTCATGATTTAATTAGGATTTTTATTTGATTAAGATTAAAATTAAATGAGAATTTCGTATAAGTATGGAACAAGGGATAAATTATGTTTTTATTATTTTAATTGCTTGAAAATAAAATTTAATAGTGTGGTTTAATATTAATTGAGGGTATAATTAAAGTAAAAAGTATTAATTTGGGGTAAATTTGTAATTATGGCATTTTGGGGGCCAATTGTGAATAAAAGCATAAATTAAGAGGTCAATTTAAGAGAAGAAATAAATTGATAGGTCAATGTATGAAAGGAATTAAAAGGAGGGGTTAATGTTTAACATGCAAAGACTAGCTAGGTTAAATTGTGACATGCAAAAGGTTTAAGGACTAGAAGGGATATTTTCTACTATTATTTAAGTTGATTTTAGTGGAAAGAAAGAGAAACGGGAGAGTGAATTGAGAGAGAGGGTCAGCATCTTCAGCCTTGAATTATTTCTTCTTCATCTCCTACAATTATATCTTAATCTCTCAATTTACCTATGAATTCATGAAGAAACTTTCATGCATGTGGGTTGTTCAAGAAAATATTGATGTAAATTATTGAGGTATGGTTTTAATTTTGGTCATCTTCATCATCATCATCATCTTCTTTATCATTCTCTAATTGGATTTTGGTTAGGAAGGGCTGCTGGAAATGATGGATTAGAGAATGATTTATATTGTAGATAAAGAAGAAGAAGGTAGAAGAGACAAAGGAAAAGGTCTTGCAAAGGATTAATTGGCTAAAGGAAATTAGACCAAGGTATGGGATTAGGGCTACCTTAATGCATGTAAATTTGGTTGTTACATGTGAATATGGTTGCTAGAACTTGTTGTGATTAAATTGAATTTGTAGTAATTAAAAGAGAGTACAATGTAAGAATTGTGCATGAAGGGATGAGATGAATATTCTGACCTAGTGACTAAAAATTTAGTGTAAGTTGTAATAGAGACCTACAATTGTAACAAATCAAATTTTTGTAATTATATAAGATATTTGCCTACAAAATTGAAGAAGGAACCTAACTTCAATTCTGCCTCTAGATATTTTTTATGATTTATTGAATTTAGGAGAACATCTAATTTCGGATTCTGGACCAAGTTGGGGAAAAATTTAGATATCTGTATGTACAATGATCAGAATGACATGAGATTAATTCCTGCAAAATAGACTCATAAATACACATTTTATATGAAGGAAGTAATGCCTAATTTTATTTCTAAGTATGTCAAATAATTAGCATGAAATTTTTTGAATCTGTTTGTACTGTTAAGGTATAAATTTTGGTATTTTGGGTATAAGTATTAGTAGAGAAGTCAAAATCTTATTCTATAAAATTATGAGTAAATTAGATACCTAGGAGCACATTTTTGATGAAGAAATGTTGGTCTAAATCCCTATTAATTTTATACTATAAATTTTTATAAGTGACAGCAAACACTATTTTGGTTCTATGAAAAACCTATAGTATTTATCAAATATCATGAGCTATAGGTAAGATATTAAGGTGAAGTTTGATGTTCTGGAAACTAAACACATAGGGGAATTTGATTGTAGAAGATTATGTAGCCTAAAAATGACATTTTCAAACCATGCACTTTACCTTATGGTTTTCAATTAATTGAGCTAAATATGTGTTTATGTGATTACAAAATGAATTGGATAGAGCATTTAATATAACTATTAATACAAGATTATATGTATACATATACATTCACACGTGTACATGGATAAGGACTTGTGATGAATATATCTAACATATATTTGTGATGAAATTTGTGCATGATTGTTATATGTAAGATTAATGTTTGTATGTACTCTTATGGTGAGCAAGTCTATATTATGAAATGTACCTATGTCATGAAATAAGTAATATAATAGTATGACCATGTCCCATGTAATGTATTATGGATAACATGTTAAGTTATTTATAAGATAATATATGCTCAATTGCCAAAACATTGACTTGTTAAATGGCAAAATTGTTACATGTAATTGTATAAACTAGAGATTTTGGATTTTTTTTTATATGATCATACACCTAGTTGTGCTATATTGGAAAATTCTAAGAATAAGGCATGACTTAGGTTGAGCACTTATACAGGTATCGAATATTAACTGATTGACATGTTATGATCAAGCTAAATATGATGACTAATGTTAACACGATCAGAAACTATGTGTATCAATATACATGAACTTTGCATACATAGTTTTAGAGTTGTAGTAATATATCTAGGCCATAGTTATATGTATGCAAATTAACTTTTAATCCAGTGTAAAAATGGTATATAAAAACATAATGTAACAAAGAATTGCCTGCAATTAGAGTTCAATTGTAGATAGATAGGCACCTATAGGGATATTACAGCTGCCAAAGTCGACCTTTTTAGGTCCATAGTATAGTTGATCCTGTTGGATATTACACAGCCCATTAGGGTTGTTACTTAACCTCGTCTTGGTCCTTGACTGGTCCACCGTACAGTTGGCCCTGATTTGGTCCATTTCGGATATCTACTGTTTTGATACCCTCGGGTATCCACCGTTCCCGTTATCCACCTTTAGAACTTAAGCCGGCTAAACTATTGTGTTATTACATTATAGTTAACTTTTAGATGAATAAAGTATGATACATGAGATAATATGTTTAACTGTATTTCCCATTGTATATGTGATAGTTGGATACTTTTGATAATGATCCTCCTATGTTATGCTTTCATTTCAAGCATGTTAATATAATATATGAGAATTGATTGTTAATGTTGATATTCTATTCTGTCATTTCTTTATTTTAAATATGTTATTCTTGTTATTACCAACTTTTGTATGTTATATGTTTTCGACAATCGCTGTGAGTGGTTGTATTTCAAAATTAGCATCCCCACTAAGCTTTATAGCTTAGCATAGGTTATTTAATCCGTGTAGGTATTGCTGTATAAGCTTTTGCTCAGGAACGATCTCTACATCAGGACAGGCCAATACCTAAGTCGTAGAAGTTGATGTAGAGTTCTTTTTGGTTATTTTTGGTGCAAGTTCTTTTGCACGTTTAATATGTATAAAAAGGGCTATCAAATATATATTTATATGTAATATGAAGTAAGTGATGTAATAAGTTTAGTAAAAGAATGCTAAAGCATGTATGCACATAGTAGCTAAAATGCTCAGTCATAAATATGCTAGATCAATTGATAAATGATATGCATGATAAGATATTAAGTTAAGACAGTTATAACTAACATGAAAATTTTGAGTATGTTATAAAATAAGCCATTATGCTTACATAATTAAGAGACTGAAGTTGTAGGAAATACCTAATTGATGCATAGGATACCTATATAAATAGACTATTTGACATGATAAATGTATACAGCTTTGGGTTAATAACCTACCATTATGTGATTGAAAGGTATAACATGATACATGATAAAGGCATTAGATTAGGGTGTTTCAATTTGGTATTAGAGCATGGTTTAGCCTTTTATGGGCAATGTGAGTATCGGATCTTTTAATATGAGATAGTGTTGTGTTGGCCTAATGTAGAAGTTCCTATTTTCTTATAGATTTAAGATGGAGAACTCCTCTAGGGATACTATAGAAGAATCGGATGAAAGTAATTTGCCGGTTAGATCAAATCCTCATAATCTAGTGACATCATCATCACATCAAAATGAAATTCCTAATACAGTTCCTGGAGAGGCCTTGTTAAAATTTCTCAAGATATTCCCTAAATTTTGCAAAGAATGACTATGCCTAAGGCTCCATTATTTGAAATTAGAAAGCATGGGGCACAAAAATTTATGGGCACTAATTTAGAACAATCTAAAGAAGCTGAGTTCTGGTTAGAATGGCTGGAGAGGATATTTGATGAAATTAACTGCCCTGCAAATCACAAGGTATCTTGTGCTCTGTCCTTACTTCAAGTCATGGCTTATGATTGGTGGAAGTTGATTTTGAGATAACCTCAGTTACCTGACCCACTTACCTAGGAATTCTTTGAGGAGAGTTCAGAAAGAAATATGTTACTGAGGCTTACAAAGAGGAGAAATTGAAGCAGTTTCTGAGTCTAAGACAAAAAGCTTTATCTGTGGCTGAATATGAAAAATAATTTAGCCGGTTATGCAAGTATATTCCTAAAGAAATATTGACAGGAGTATTTAAATGAAGACACTTTGAAGATGGGCTGAATGATCGAATCAAAGAAAAACTGTTCGAATTCATATCTCTAAATGTAGTAGATTTTAATCAGCTGGTCACAACTGCTATGAAAATTGAAAAATATGAAATAGCTAAAAGAGAGTGGGAGCACAAAAAAAGTGGTCCCAAGAGAGGATCTTCTGCTGGAAAAAGATTTAGAGGAACTCTAGCAGGTCAGCTTGTAGAGTCTATTTTTAGTTCTGCTAATAAAGGAAAGAAACAAGAATCTTTTGCCAAGTTTAAAAATGAGAAGGAAGCTTCAAGAAGACAGAGTGGGGGTCAAGCACCTGAGTGTTCACATTGTTCCCGGCGCCATTGGGGTAATTGTAGGAAACTAGCTGGAGAATGTTTTAGATGTGGTAGTACTGATCATTTTATGGCAAATTGTCCTTTACAATTGGATCAAGGTTTTAAGCAATAGAATAGCAGGGGAGCATCTAATGCACCCCCATCTGGAACAGGTAGAGGCAGAGGAAGGGCTAGATCAGGTCAAAATGGAACTTAGTCCCTGAATATGTTAGAAATAGTTGATAGATCTTCTACTCAAATGGTTGCTAGACGGGCTTATGCAATAAAGGCTCGGAGAGGAACAGGATGCTCCAGAAGTTATAGTTGGTACTTTTTCTCTTTATAATTGTAACATACATGCACTCATTGATCCTGGCTCTACTCACTCATATGTTTGTATTTGGGTTTCGAGTAGAGATAGATTTAAAACAAAATAGTTAGATTTTGATGTATGTGTAACTAGTCCTTTGGAACATAGTGTAATTGTTAATAAGGTGTGTAAAGACTATCCTATAGTAGTTCGAGGGAGAGAGTTTCTAGCTGATTTGATTGTGTTGCCTTTTCATGAGTTTGATGTAATTCTAGGAATGGATTGGTTATCCAAGCATCATGCAGTGGTAAATTATGAATGAAAATAGTAACTTTTGGGGACGATGAAGGAAAGGAAGTTGTAGTAGAAGGCAATAGTTCTAAGCTACCAACTAATGTTATATCAACAATGCAAGCTAGGCGTTGTCTTAGAAAAGGATGTAAAGCATTTTTAGCTTTAGTCCTTGACTCAAAAGGTATACAATGAAGCTTGAGAATATACCGATTATGAAAGAATTTCCAGAAGTATTTCCCGAGGAATTACCTAGTCTTGCTCCTGAAAAAGATGTTGAATTGTCTATTGATCTATTACCTAGTACAGCCCCAATCTCTAGGGCACCATACAGAATGGCTCTATTTGAATTAAAAAAGTTAAAGGTTTAATTACAGAAATTTTTAGACAAAGGCTTTTATCAGACCTAGTGTGTCACCTTGGGGTGCTCTAGTTTATTTGTTAAGAAGAAGGATGGGTCTATGAGAATGTGTATCGATTATAGACAATTGAACAAAGTGATCATGAAGAACAAATATCCTTTGCCTCGAATTAAGGATTTATTTGATTAGTTAAGTTGTGCTGGTGTGTTTTCAAAGGTAGATTTGCGATCAGGATATTATTAGCTCATATTTAAAGATGTGGATGTTCCTAAGACTGCATTTAGAACTCGTTATGGGCATTATAAATTCTTAGTTATGCCATTTAGGTTAACTAATGAACTTGCTGCATTTATGGATCTCATGAATTGGGTATTCAGACCCTACTTGGATCGATTTGTGGTAGTGTTTATTAATGACATATTAATTTACTCCAGAAATGATGCTGAGCATGCTGAACATCTGAGAATTGTATTATAAACTTTGAAAAAAAAATGAGTTGTATGCCAAATTGAGTAAATGTGACTTATGGCTTAAGGAAGTTTCCTTCCTAGGTTATGTTGTATGTGAGACCCCTTACATGACCCTAATTGAAATTTCACGATTTGAGAGGAATTTTTATTTGATTGAGATTAAAAATTAAATGAGAAATTCGTATAAGTATGGGACAAGGGATAAATTATGTTTTTATTATTTTAATTGCATGAAAATAAAATTTAATAGTGTGGTTTAATATTAATCGAGGGTATATTTGGAGTATAAAGTATTGATTAGGGGTAAATTTGTAATTATGACATTTTAGGAGTCAATTGTGAATTGAAGAATAATGGAGAATCCAATTTAAGGAAAGGAATAAATGGTGGGGTTGATTTATGAAATAGATTAATTGGTGGGGACAATTTATAGCATGCAAAGAAATGTGTGTTTATGGTGTGACATGCAAAATCTTGAAGGACCAAGAAGGATATTTACCATGGCACTATATATATGTTTGTTTTAGTGGAAAGAAAGAGAAAGGTGAGAGTGGGACGGCACCAAAGGAAAGTACTCATTTTCATCTCTTACAATTTTATGTTCATCTCTCAATTTACCTATAAATTCATGAAGACAATTTCATGCATGAGGGTTGTTTAAGAAAATATTGATGTAGATAATTGAGGTATGGTTTTTAATTTTTGTTATCATCATCATCTTCTTCTTCATTCTATATTTGGATTCCAGTTGAGAATAGCTGCTGGAAATGATGGATTAGAGAATGATTTATATTGTAGATAAAGAAGGAGAAGGTAGAAGAGATAAAGGAAAAGGTATTGCTAAAGATTAGTTGACTAAAAGGAAGTTAGGCCAAGGTATGGGATTAAAGCATTCTTAGCTTCTTATGTTTGATTGAAATTTTGAATTAAAGGAAATAGAGAACTAGTTGGGAAGTGTTGTTGTGGAAGTTGTTAAACCACTTAAACTAGCAAATGAAATTTAGAGCAAATGAAATTAAAAATCTTTAGTTATAATCATTTAAGTGTTAATACATTTGAAAAATGAAGTAGGAATTTATGCTTCCCTGATAGTTTCTTGTGGTCATATAATTTCAGTGTTATAAGGGAACTTAGCATGATAATAACATGAATTAGATGAGTTATAAGACTTCGTCATATTAAGTGTGGATGGTAAATTTATGGAATTTCTTTGGAAAGTATTAATTAGAAGTATTACAAAATTTAAGACATGAAATAGGGGCTTTAATGAAGTAAAACTTAAGCATGTTAATTAGGCATAAAATGGAATCTATACAGGAATTGCCGAAGTGAAAAATTGTTATAAATTGCTTAATCTGGGTATGTGGTGCTTGCGACATTGATCGCGATCGCGACAATGTACTGACGTGATATGCTACTTTTGCTTCTGTCGCATTCGCGACTTGTTGGTATAGTGTACACCTTATGCTATTTCTTTTGACACCCTACATAACATATGTAAAATCATAGCTTGTCAAACATTCACATGAGTAAAATACTGAATTATACATATATTTAGTTAAAGGATGTTCAATGAATTCTCAAGATATTATATGATAAAAGAAACTAAATGGCATGATGTGATATTATTAGTGACAAACAAGTACGTTCTTCTATTTAATATTTAATAAAAGAAAGATGGCATGTGATGTATACATATGATAGTTATTGGTCATAAGCTTAAAGAACATGTTATGAATTATGTTAAATGGTATTAAAATAAATGATGCTTTAGCAAGGGTACGAACACTTGACATAACATAAGATAAAATGTTCAAGTATTTGTTCATGATGATATGTATGTTCAAACACAGATATTTGTATTACTTTAAGTGTGCATGAATACATGTTGTACATTAGAGGAATAATTATGATGATATATTCATACATGAGCAAAATACATGAGATTGGTGCGAGCATGATATATATATATATATACAAAATAAACTCAAAAATTATTTTGCCTGCTACTAGAGTTTAATTGTTGGATAGATAGGCTCCTATAGGGATATTGCAGCTGCCACAGTTGACCTTTTTAGGTCCACAGTATAGTTGATCCTGTGGGATCTTGCACAGCCTATTAGGATTGTTAATTGACCTCATTTGGGTCTTTGACCGGTCCACCATACAGTTGGCCCTGATTGGGTTCATAGTTTTGATATCTTCAAATATCCACCATTTTGATACCTCGGTAGCTACAGATCCCGTTATCCACCTTTAGAACTTAAGCAGGCTAAACTATTGTGATATTACGTTACTGTTGACTATTAGATAAACAAAGCATAATACATGAGATAATATGTTTAACTATATTTCCCATTGTACATGTGATAATTGGATACTTTTGATGTCGATCCTATTATGTTATGCTTTAATTTTAAGCATGTGAATATAAATATGAGATCTAATTGTTAATGATGATGTTCTATTCTGTCATTTATTTATTTGAAATATGTTATTCTTGTTATTATCAACTATTGTATGATATATGTTTTTGACAATCGCTATGAGTTGTTGTCTTTCAAAATTAGCATCCCCACTAAGCTTTATAGCTTAGCACGGGTTATTTAATCCGTGTAGGTACTGCTGTAAAAGTTTATGCTCAGGAACGATCTCTGCATCAGGACAGGCTAATACCTAAGTCGTAGAAGTCGATGTAGGATTCTTTTTGGTTATATTTTGGTGCAAGTTCTTTTGCACGTTTAATATGTATAACAAGGGCTATAAAATATTTAAATTGTAATATGAAGTAAGTGATGTAATAAGTTTAGTAAAAGAAGTTTAAAGCATGCATGCATGTAGTAGCTAAAATGCTTAGTTATAAATATGCTAGATCAATCGATAAATGTTATACATGATAAAATATGAAGTTAAGATAGTTATAACTAACTTGGAAATTGATGAGTATGTGATGGAATAAGCCAATATACATACGTAGCTAAAAGACTGAAGTTATAGGAAATACGTAATTGATGCATAGGGTACCTATATAAATAGACTATTTGATATGATAAATGTATACAGCTTTGGGTTAATAACCTACCATTATGTGTTTGGAAGGCATAACATGATACATGGTAAAGGCATTAGATTAGAGTGTTTCATTGTATCTACTGAAGGTGTTAGGGTTGATCCAAATAAAATTGAAGCTGTTGTTAACTGGAGACCACCCAGGAATGTTCATGAAGTTAGAAGTTTTCTCGGGTTGGCAGGTTACTATCATCATTTTATGAAGGGTTTTTTTTGTCATTGCTTCACCCCTCACTATGCTGTTAAGGAAGAATATTAAGTTTGAATGGTCTGATCGTTGTCAAGCAAGCTTTGAAAGTTTGAAGAAGATGTTGACAAAAGCTCCAGTGTTGACTCAACATGTGTCAGGGAAAGAGTATGCGATGTATAGTGATGCTTCTAAGGTTGGTTTGGGTTTTGTATTAATGCAAGATGGTAAAGTTGTAGCTTATGCATCTAGGCAGTTGAAAACACATGAACAGAACTAGCCGACTCATGATCTAGAACTGACAGCTGTGGTATTTGCTTTAAAGGTTTGGCGACATTACTTGTATGTGGAAAAATGTAGGATTTATACAGATCATAAAAGCCTCAAGTACTTTCTTACTCAGAAAGAACATAATTTGAGGCAGAGAAGATGGTTGGAACTATTCAAAGATTATAATTGTATAGTTGACTACCACCCAGGAAAAGCAAATGTGGTTGCTGATGCCTTGAGTCGTAAGACAATGGCAGTATTGATGATAAAATAGTGCAGATGGAAATTTGCTTCGGATGGTGCCTTACTAGCACAGATTAAAATTAGGCCCATGGTTAGGCAGACAATGATAGATGCTCAGAGGGATGATGTAAAGTTATAACAAATTATCAAAGCAGTTTGTGATGGAGATCAATCAGATTTTTCAGTGAAAGAAGATGGTGGTGTATACTACCATAACAAGTTGTGTATTCCTGATGACAAAGAAGTGAAAACAATATTGTTTTATGAAGCTCATAATACTACATTTACTATGCATCTAGGTGGGAACAAGATGTATCAATTGTTGAAACAGTTTTATTAGTGGCCTTGCATGAAGAAGGATATTATTGATTATGTTTCTAAATGTCTAACATGTCAGCAAGTGAAAGCAGAACATCAGTTTCCTTCAAGTCTCTTAAATCCCATTTTGATTCCATAGTGGAAGTGGAAAGACATTACCATGGATTTTGTTACTGGTTTGTCTCTTTCTCAAAGAAAATATGATGCTGCTTGGGTAATAGTGGATAAGTTAACAAAAGTAGCTCACTTTTTACTGGTTCTAATAGATTGTTCCTTAGATAGGCTTGCAGAATTATATGTGAATGATATTGTATGGTTACATGGTATACCCGTGTCTATAATTTTGGATCAAAATCCAAGGTCTACATCAAGATTTTGGTAGAGTCTACTGCAAGCTTTCGGAACACAGCTCAAGTACAGTACAACTTTTCATCCTCAAATGGATGGGCAATCTGAAAGGGTTATTCAGATTCTCGAAGATATGATGAGGGGAAGTGCTTCGGAGTTTTCTGAAAGTTGGGATAAATACGTAGCCTTAATTGAATGTGCTTATAATAATACCTATCAGAAGAGTATTCAAATGGTACCATATGAGGCTTTGTATGGTAGGAAATGTAGAACTCTAGTCTGCTGGACTGAGTTGACTGAATGTAAGTTAATTGGTCCTGACCTTGTTAGAGATATAGAGGAAAAAGTTCAAGTTATCAAGCACAGGCTGAAAGAACCTAGTGACAGGCAGAAATCATATGCTGACTTGAAAAGAAAATATATCGAGTACCAGGTGGGTGACAAAGTGTTTTTGAAGGTTTCTCCCTGGAGAAAAGTGCTTAGATTTTAGAAAAAGGGAAAACTCAGTCCGAGATTCATTGGTCCGTATGAAATTCTTCAAAGAGTCAGACCAGTGGCTTATAGGTTGTCTATGCTTCGAAGATATCGCTCTGATGAATCTCATAAGTTAAAAGGTCAAGATATTCAATTGCAATCGGATTTCACGTATGATGAGGAACCGAAGGAAATCCTTGCTAGGGAAATCAGGCAATTGAGGAACAAACAGATCCCTCTGGTTAAAGTATTTTGCCAACATCATGGTGTACAAGAAGTAACTTGGGAGCCAGAGGCAGTCATGAGAAAGCAATATCCTCAATTGTTTAAATCAGGATTGAATTTCGAGGATGAAATTCCTTAACGGGGAGAGATTTGTAAGGCCCCTAAATGACCTTAATTGAAATTTTCATGATTTCAGTAGGATTGTTATTTGATTAAGATTAAGATTAAATGAGAATTTCGTATAAGTATGGGACAAGAGATAAATTATGTTTTTATTATTTTAATTGCATGAAATAAAATTTAATAGTGTGGTTTAATATTAATTGAGGCTATAATTGAAGTAAAAAGTATTAATTGGGGGTAAATTTGTAATTATGGCATTTTGGGGGCCAATTGTGAATAAAAGCATAAATTGAGAGGTCAATTTAAGAGATGGAATAAATTGATAGGTCAATGTATGAAAGGAATTAAAAGGAGGGGTTAATATTTAACATGCAAAGACTAGCTAGGTTAAATTGTGACATGCAAAATGTTTAAGGACTAGAAGGGATATTTTTTACTATTATTTAAGTTGATTTTAGTGGAAAGAAAGAGAAATAGGAGAGTGAATTAAGAGAGAGGGTTGGCATCTTCAGCCTTGAATTATTTCTTCTTCATCTCCTACAATTATATCTTAATCTCTTAATTTACCTATGAATTCATGAAGAAAATTTCATGCATGTGGGTTGTTCAAGAAAATATTGATGTAAAATATTGAGGTATGGTTTTAATTTTGGTTATCTTCATCATCATCATCTTCTTTTTCATTCTCTAATTGGATTTCTATTGGGAAAGGCTGCTGGAAATGATGGATTAGAGAATGATTTATATTGTAGATAAAGAAGGAGAAGGTAGAAGAGACAAAAGAAAAGGTCTTGCAAAGGATTAATTGGCTAAAGGAAATTAGGCCAAGGTATGGGATTAGGGCTACCTTAATGCATGTAAATTTGGTTGTTGCATGTGAATATGGTTCTTGGAACTTTTTGTGATTAAATTGAATTTGTAGTAATTAAAAAAGAATACAATGTAAGAATTGTGCATGAAGGGATGAGATGAATATTCTGACCTAGTGATTGAAAATTTAGTATAAGTTGTAATAGAGACCTCTAATTGTAAAAAATCAATTTTTTGTAGTTATATAAGACATTTGCCTACAAAATTGAAGAAGGAACATACCTTCAATTCTGCCTCTAGATATTTTTTTATGATTTATTGAATTTAGGAGAATTTCTAATTTTGGATTCTAGACCAGGTTAGGGAAAAATTGAGATATTTGTATGTAAAATGATTAGAATGACCTAAGATTAATTCTTACGAAAAATAGACTCATAAATACACATTTTATATGAAGGCATTAATGCCTAATTTTATTTCTAGGTATGTCAAATAATTAGCATGAAATTTGTTGAATCTGTTTGTACTGTTAAGGTATAGATTTTGGTATTTTGGGCATAAGTATTAGTAGAGAAGTCAAAATCTTATTCTATAAAATTTTGGGCAAACTAAATACCTAGGACCACGTTTTTGATGAAGCAATGTTGGTCTAAATCCCTCTTAATTTTATACTATGAATTTTTATAAGTGACAGCAAAAACTGTTTCGGTTCTATGAATAACCTATAGTATTTCTCAAATATCTTGAGCTATAGGTAAGATATTAAGGTGAATTTTGATGCTCTAGAAACTAGACATATAGGGTAATTTGATTGTAGAATATCATTTAGCCTAATAATGACATTTTTAAATTCATTTGTCGCTCACAAGTTGAGTCCAGAATGCGGCCCCATGCAGATTTTTAATGTACTTTATCTTATTGTTTTCAATTAATTGAGCTAAATATGTGTTTATGTGATTATAAAATGAATTGGATAGAGCATGTAATATAACTATTAAGACAAGATTATATGTATACATATACATTCACATGTGTACATGGATAAGGACTTGTGATGAATATATCTAACATATATTTGTGATGAAATTTGTGCATGATTGTTATATGTAAGATTAATGTTTGTATGTACTCTTATGGTGAGCAAGTCTATATTATGACATCTACCTATGTCATGAAATAAGTAATATAATAGTATGACCATGTCACATGTAATGTCTTATGGATAACATTTTAAAGTATTTATAAGATAATATATGCTCAAGTGCCAAAACATTGACTTGTTAAATGGAAAAATTGTTAAATGTACTTGTATAAACAAGAGATTTTGGATTTTTTTTACATGATCATACACCTAGTTGTACTATATTGGAAAATTCTAAGAATAAGGGATGACTTAGGTTGAGCACTTATAAAGGTATCGAATATTAACTGATTGAAATGTTATGATCAAGCTAAATATGATGACTAATGTTAACACGATCAGAAACTATGTGTATCAATATATATGAACTTTGCATACATAGTTTTACAGTAGTAGTAATATATCTGTACCATAGTTATATGTATGCAAATTGACCTTTAATCAAGTGTAAAAATGGTATATGAAAACAGAATGTAACAAAGAATTCTCTGCAATTAGAGTTTAATTGTGGATAGATAGGCGCCTATAGGGATATTGCAGCTGCCACAGTTTAATTTTTTAGGTCCACAGTATAGTTGATCCTGTTGGATCTTGCACAGGCCATTAGGGTTGTTACTTGACCTTGTCTAGGTCCTTGACCGGTCAACCATACAGTTGGCCCTAATTCGGTCCATAGTTTTGATATCTTCGAATATCCACCGTTTGGATACCCTTGGGTATCCACCATTCCCATTATCCATCTTTAGAACTTAAGTAGGCTAAACTATTGTGTTATTACGTTACAGTTAATTTTTAGATGAATAAAGTATGATACATAAGATAATATGTTTGACTGTATTTTCCTTTGCATATGTGATAGTTGGATACTTTTGATACTGATCATCCTATGTTATGCTTTAATTTCAAGCATGTTAATATAAATATGATAATTGATTGTTAATGTTGATATTCTATTCTGTCATTTATTTATTTTAAATATGTTATTCTTGTTATTATCAACTTTTATATGTTATATTTTTCCAACAATCCCTGTTAGTGGTTGTCTTTCAAAATTAGCATCCCCACTAAGATTTATAGCTTAGCACAGGTTATTTAATCCATGTAGGTACTGCTGTATAAGCTTTTGCTCAGGAATGATCTCTGCATCAGGACAGGCCAACACCTTAGTCGTAGAATTTGATGTAGGATTCATTTTGGTTATTTTTGGTGCAAGTTCTTTTGTACTTTTAATATGTTTAAAAAGGGCTATCAAATATATATATATATGTATATATACATATATATATATGTATATATACATATATATATGTATATATACATATATATATATATATATGTATATATACATATATATATATGTATATATACATATATATATATGTATATATATATATATATATATATATGTAATATGAAGTAAGTGAAGTAATAAGTTTAGTAAAAGAATGCTAAAGCATGCTTTCATATAGTAGCTAAAATGCTTAGTCATAAATATGCTAGAGCAACTGATAAATGATATGCATGATAAGATATTAAGTTAAGACAGTTATAACTAATATGAAAATGATGAGTATGTTATAGAATAAGCCATTATGCTTACGTAATTAAGAGATTGAAGTTGTGGGAAATACCTAATTGATGCATAGGATACCTATATAAATAGACTATTTGACATGATAAATGTATACAGCTTTGGGTTATTAACCTACCATTATGTGATTAAAAGGTATAACATGATACATGATAAAGGCATTAGATTAGGGTGTTTTAGTATTATTAGTCTAGTTGATAAAATTCTTTGCCAATATTGTTGGATTACTTATTTTGGTGTATTGTGTGCATCTATTGAAGGGTTTATGTTTAGGCAAAGTGCTTTGGTATAGGTTCATTTTAAGTTGTGTTTCTTTATACATGTACTTTGGCTTGAGTGAATGGAACATTGCTTAGATTGACCTTGGACTTTACCTTATGAGTTTTTGAGCCCCAATGATATAATTTATTATTTCTTTTGAGTGTACCCTTTTATACTATATACTCTATAACTTATGGTGAGTAAGTTTCAGGATTACATTTAGTATGAGGTATGCAAGAAAAGTGACAAGGGCATTAGAATTAACCATTTTGGCTTGTTTTAAGGATAAACCTTTTTTACTCTAGGTAGCCAAATTTGACCCTTTAACCTATTTCTTTGTTTAATAAACACATTATTAGCCTTAACCTACTTTTTGGTTGTTAAACTTTCCTTTTTTGCACCCTTTTTATGGGAGGATTGGTATTGCTATGTCATTTGAGGCAAGTTTGTTTTCATTATAAGCTTGATATTAGTTTGACCCCTTTCCTTGTAACTCCACTAGAAGAAAAGAGAAATAAAAGAAAATTTAGTTTATGAAAAAGAGAAAATAAGAAAATCAAGACAAGAAAGAAAATAAGCTAAAGAAAAAGAAAGAAGAAACTTTAGAAAAAGAAAAACTAGTTGAAGATGTGGACAGTAATAAGGGGATTAGAAATTTATGTTAGTAAATCTTAAGTATCACACTATATCTCAAGTGTAAGTCTCATGTGATATGGTAATTGCTTTTCTTTCCCACAATGTTCTGCTTCTTAACCAAATTTGCTACCTATTACCTAAGCTAAGTTACAACCTTTAGTAAGACCTTTTGATTTTGTGAATTGACTTTGTGCTAGTAGTGGAGATTTTTAATTATTACAAGCTTATGGATGTATAGGTGTATTAAGGAATATAAGTGAAACACTAGCAACTAAATATTTGAGTGATGTGAGGAATGTTGCTTGCTTAAGAGATAAAATTACTTTTTGCTTTATGTTGTTTGCCAAGTTAGGGTACATGTTGTAAGAAATTTGATTTTTAAGGTGCTTATACTATTGTACTTTGCATTCTCATGATTCTTTAGTTGGGTGTACATGCATATTATAACTTGAATATTCACGATATTACCATAGAATTTTTTGACATAGACTAAAGCATTGCAAGATAAAGGTTTTTTCATTTGTCACTAAATGTTTATTAAGTATGAAGAGCTCCATGTTGTTTTGTTTTGTTTGTTTTCTTATGTTTTTACCTTTTGAGTTTTTCTTAGGGACAAGCAAAGGTTTAAGTCTAGGAAATTGATGTGTGTAGTTTTGTACATGTTCATTTGGTGTTTTATGTTTAAGATTAAGTAGTTTATATTTGGTTTTAGTTAATTTGTTTATAAAATATGGTATCATTTATGTTTTTTATGTGTTTTGTGTGTGTAGGAGGAAGTAGAGAAAATAAGGAGAAAATTGTATCACTTTAGCAAGAAATTATGGTTCCTATCATGAGCAAAATGGCGGTTACGAGCATGGCAAAGAAAGGAAGAAAAAATAGAAAAGTCAAATCGGAAGAAAGTAAACATTTGAAGCCCCTTGTCCTATCACGAGCATGATAGTGGTTGTGAGCATGATAGAAAGAGCCGTCGGGTAGTTTATTTTGAATGGTCCTTCAAGAGTCATGTCTTTTCACTAAGGGCAGTGAACTTCTATAAGGGCACTTGTAGGGACACAAAGCTTGGAAGAATATGTAAAGCAAGGGTGGTTAGAAAAATAAGATAGAGATTTTTTAGCAGAAAAATTTGAATATTCTCTGCTGTAAAAATGTTAAAACAATTTAATTTTATCTTTTGAAGAGAAAACAAAGGAAGAAGAAAAATCTTTCAGAGATTTGAAAAGGGTCAAGAGATTTTTTTACTATATTTCTTCTATTACTTATTCTTTGTAATTATTTGAATCATATTTAGGAAATTGAACAATGTTGTTTAAATTTATTTTTCATTAACGTAAATAGTCTTTTATTATAGAATTTCATATTAGTAATCTTTGTATGATTTTTGTAAGAGAGAATATAGTTATGAGATATATTCTTTCATATAACTAATAGAAATTGATTGTCATAACATTGCTTGAGATATCGAAATGTTAGGATAATTGCTATAGGTTGGTGATTAATCTTAAATTATGTATTTATAATCAACTAATTCATTGATGAGAGTTAAGAGTTAGAATTATATATACATGTTTTAGGCATTCTACTTCATATCGAAAGAGTGAATTAGAACTTTAATCCAACTTGGTTTTCTTTATAAGATTTCCATTTAATCAAGAGAACAATATCAAGTTTCATATCCATTAATTCATAAGCATAATCTTAATTGTCTTCTTTGACTACATGTAATTTAGTTTTAATTAATATGTTAATATTAGCATAACACTAGTAATTAAATTTACAATCCAATTATCAAACATTGTAAATAACATTAAAATCAAGTAGTGGTGTGTGATAATCAATTTGATCCTCATGGGAACGATATCTTAAGTACTATAATCGGTGAATTATGCGATTACTGATTTAGCACAATAGGAAGGCCTAAGAGCACTGAAATCAGAATCAAGATGCTTTTGTGAGGAATTTTGAGATTCAATTAAGGCAATTGGCTAACTCGTTATCAAAAAGAGCACAAGGAAAATTTTTATCTATTGTGGATAGAAATCTAAAAGAAGAATCTAAAAAATCTCATTAAAAAGTTCCAAGTAGTTAGAAAAGACCAAAAGGGATCATTGAGGACTTGCTGGTTAAAGTTGGAAATTTTATCTTCCCTATGGACTTTATAATCATAGAGATAGAGGAAGATAAGAAAGTTCCACTCACAATGGGGAGACCATTCATGAACACCATAAGGGCTTTGATTGATGTACATGGAAAAATAGTAACCCTTTAATTTAATAATGAAGAAAGGGTCTTCGATGTTAGTAAAGTGATGAAGCATTCGTCTTGTGATTTTAAGGAAACTGTGTATTTCATGGATGCTACCCAAGATTGTGTTAAGGAGATGCAAGTAGAGTTGTTGCTTGATGATCCATTAAAGAGTTTCTTAATGCACTCTAATGCCAAGAAGGTCTCAAGTGAATAAGTGAATGAACTAAAACAACTTGAAAAAAAACATGATTAGAGTGAAGAGAATGACCCTATAGTAGAAATCTTAGAAAATAAGAAATCTGATTTGAAACCTTTACTATCACACTTAAAATATGTTTCATAAATGGTGCTACTGAACCAATTTTAGTTTCTTCTCAATAGTCAGGTCTTGAAGAAAAAATGATGATTTCAGTGCTTGTCGGTTTTCGCAAGTATACAAAATCGATTCTAGTAATAAAGACCGATGATTAAGTACCAAAATTGTGATAATTTCCTATTATTTTGACAAGCAAGGCTAAAATGATTAACTAAATGAAAATTATGTAAGTAAAATGCACAAACAACTAAAAGATTAAACAAAATCAATAAATGAAAAGCTAGGGTATCTTTGAATTCACTTGAATCTAACTTTTTGTTTATAGCATTAGCAATCAAATTTAATTACTTAAGCAAGGGAAGAATAATCCTAATATATTTAACATGCTCTCCCAAGCGATGTTAAACTTATTCATCAATTACCATTAACCTTTCATTACAGGTATTAATGAGTGAAAACAGAACTATGATTATTCTCAATAATTTACACAAGTAAAGTTATATTACTTCCATTTAAACTATGTTTTTGTGTTGTTCATAACCCAATGCAATCTCAAAACTTTTCTTCCATACTAATTTTACAAAAATAAGTCAGCCAGTCAATCAATGGCCAGTTAATTGAAAGCATTAAGCATGACCATAAACAATTGCATAAGCAAAGAAAACTAATCAGATAAACCCAAAAAAAAAATTAAGAATTCAAGCTACATCAAAGATAACCTTGAAAGAGAATTAACTCATGCTAATCATGTTCAAGAATCCAAAATATAAAATCAAATTTAATAACATAGTTATATCAAACTTGAAATTGAGTAGGAATGAAAATCTTGGTGCTTGAAGCTTTGACTCCACAAAAATCTTCGGATCCCAAATCTTGAGTTTCTTCAATTCTTCCTATTGTTTTCTCACCTCCCAATTAGAGATGGAATGACCTTTTTATATGGAAGAAGTTCCCAATTGGAAAATAAGAGCTCTAGGGCTTGTTTTAGAAGAAATTAAACAAAGTTAGAGTAGGAAAGTAAGTAAAACACTGCATTCCTATTTTTATCCCCGTCATCACACCCTTAAGTGGTGATTTCTACCCAATGTCACCACCTGAGGTGTTGAAATCATTTGTCCATCTAAACATCACAGCCTTGGATGGTGAAACCCTCTGGTTGCCATCTTTCACCATTTTGTACTCTTTTTGAACCTCTAAAGCTTCCACTACAAACTTAATGTCTTCAAATGAACTTCTAACCCATTAATCATCGAAGATTAATAAGATTAAACCTAAAACCACAAAAATTAACACAACTAAGCTAGCTTAGCAATCAAAAGATAAGAATAAAAAATGTGATTAAAAGATTAAAAAATTAACTACTAAACTACTACTCTAACCTAAAATTCACTAAAAAATGAACTATAAAAACCTATATAAAACCTACTAAAAAAATACCCCCAAACTTGAACTTTGCTCATCCTACAGTAAAGAAGAAAAGACCACACTTTTAAAAATTTTAAACTCATAATTTCAGATGATAACAACCAATTTTGATCAAGATAAGTAGAATCATAATTTATCAATTATCACAAGTACATTTTATATTTTCCCTTTACACTCTAAATCCAATGAATTATAGATTCATATAAACCATGGCTTTCAAAACTAAATGGACTTATCATAAGCAGCTAGCATTGCACAATAAATTCTCATCAATACACACCAAACATAACAATCTCAACCAAGCACCCAAGAATGAGATATAGAGAATTTAGTATCATGGCCACACAATTAAGTTTAGATAAGAGTTAAGCCAATACATAGGGAACCATGTACTCAACCTACCAAGGTAAATAAAAGTTACAAATTTGTGCAAATAAACTTAGAGAACACTGGAGCCAAATTTTTTCTTATGCTCTTGATTCACTTTTCTTATTTGAGGCATTTTTAATGGCTTTTGTTAGAGCTTAAATCGGCCCCTATGGGGGTACACTCTTCCAACAATAGTTTTCTCTATACACAAAGCTTATTATTGAGATTTTGCTTAAGGGAAACAGGTTCGAACCACTTGAATCAACAAGCAATGGTGAGCCATCAATTTTTTACTTATGTGCCAAATTTCGAGCTATGAACAGCCCCTACGGGGTAATGCTCTCCCAGCAGTGATCTTTTCCATTCACAAGGATCATTACCGAAACCTTGCTTAAGGGGAACAAGTGTCATACCACTTGAATAGACCAATGTTGGTAAACCACTTCTCAAAAAGGAAAAGATAAACATTTATTTATTTGTTTATTTTTTCTATTTGGTTTCTGAACATCCCGCATTTCTAAGTTCATTGCTCAAAAATTAAAAGTCTATGCATATCAAGGCAAGGTTAAAATAAAGTTTCCAAATGCATTAACAGTATCTCTTGCAAGCAAATTCAATTTTTTTTAGAACTCATACATCCTATTCTTGAGAAACATAGTTAAAATTAATCATGTTGTATGCAAAAAGATGAGAAAGAATAATTTGTGCTAGCTTATTAAAATAAATCAATCTAGATACGAAAGTCATAATTTAGAAAGTTTGTTCATCGACAAAATAAAGCTTAAGCACAAAATGATCAACCTAATTTAGCCACTGTCAAACTGTACTCTAGCTTAACTTAGTCTTTAATTAGATGCCATCATCCGAAATACATTCAAATTCAAATGCCAAACAAGGTCCAAGCAAATTTCAAGCTCCAATTAATTAAAAAAATTTTTTCAATGGAAAAATAAACCATAAAAAATATGCATTGTCCTTAAAGCATGAAAATGATAGGTAGGCAAAGAAAAAAAACATAACAAATAGTAAGAAAAATTAGAGCACTTCCCTGAAATTGTGAGGGCTACATAGCATGAGAGACTACGGAGGTAGACAAGAACATGGTACGAGGGATGCAATTAGAAACTCCATATGATCCTGCAGGTTGGAGATTTGTGCTTGCACACCATCAATTCTGGCATCAACATGAACTTTCAACTGCTCAATATTTAAGGTGGTGTTGGCAGAGCTTGGTTCAGTAAGTAGTAAAATCAAGCTCTCTTCTTGCTCGATTAGTTCTTCTGGGCTGTCATGCACATCCTAAACCTGTTGATTCACAATGGGAATAGAATTACCATTTTTATCTAACAACATCTATTGGTTAGCATCCCATTTATAGAATTCCATAGATTAAAAAGTTTCAAAATCCACATAACTGGTCTGTATTGAAAATTGATCCAAGTTTCCTATTCTAAAATGTTTTGCTATAGCTGTAACAAAGCCTCGTATGATAAATTTTCCTTTCTCTTACTCACTCACCTTTTTGAGGTGGTCTAAAAGCCAAACACCACCATTAACTAGGATACCTTGATGCATGTAATACAAAAAGAATAACTCAGACTTTGTGACAAACCTTTGGCTATTACCCCTACTACAAAAAGTATGGGATAACTCCCTATGAATATAACGAAATGCATATAACAAGTTAGACGATTTAATCATTGCAGGTTGAAAATCTTCACTACTATCAGTAAGGAAATGCTAAGCACCAGACGTACTAAAATCCTTAGGATATGAACGATGACCTTGGTTAGGCAACTTAAAAATAGAATTCAAAGTTGGTAAGTTAAGCTTATAGTTCTTATTTCTAAGTTTAAATGTGAATGTATCGAATCATTCATATGGTGTGGGCTTATATCACATTTTAAAGAGCTTAGAAATTCTAAGGTCAGCTCATGTTAACTATGATTTTGAAAATTCATGAATGATTCCCAACCAATTCCTTTTATTAATGCATCAACATCATTAAACAAACCCAAAGTTTGAAGCATATTCTTATCAAAAAATTTCATAGCACCATGATTTCTATTGCGAATTTGTTCATACCTTGTTTGCCGGAATGGTGTACAAAATTAAAAATTAGGCTCACCTAGTCGTCGATGTTCGATTACTTCCTGCCCTTCGATGATGGCTGAAATCGATTTCAGTTTTTTCTTGGATGGTTTCCCCTATTTTTGTTGCCTTTCAACTACCTTCTTACTCATTGTAGTGGAAATTGCTGCACTTTTCCTTTTCTCTCCTTCTCTCCTTATGATTGGATCTGATTTTTTAAAATCCCCAATTTGAAAAATTAGGGATTTAAGAACACAAACAAAAATAGGTATAATATCTACTTAAATGAAGAAAAATGAGAAGAATAAGAGAGGATTGATCAAGACAGAAAAACCTATTTCTAATTTCAATCAACAACAACACAAAATTGGGAATGTCAGAGCAAAAAAAAATTCTTCTTTGAGAAATATGCAGTTCACGATAGAAATTGATGAAGTATTGTGTATGCCTAATTTAAAAAGGATAGAAAATCACTTCATGGGCTTAACAGGTGAAAGGATCTATTAAATAAAAAAATGAAATAAAAAGAACTTAAAGCGGTGCCGTAAATTATTTCACGGTGTGAAATCGTGAAATCCACTGCCAATTTTCAATTGTTATTTTACTTTGCCTTTCTTCATTTGCCATTACAAACTTTAATGCTATGGAACCCACTGGTTGAATTGCATCATTTGTTTCACTTTGGCCACTTCCCATTTCCATTTCACACTATTGCCACGTGAAAGCCACTGTCCATTCTTTAAGTTTTGTCTTCATTGCCTTTAGTTTCCCACTTTCCCACATTTTAACTTTTGTTCCTTTTGTTTAACAAAAGCATATAAATCTGCCAACACAAAACCAAAAAAAAAAGAATAAATTAAAAATTAAAAATTTAAATAACAAAATCACTAATTAGGAATAGAAAGAATATAAATACATATTAAGTTGAAAAATATAAAAATGGCAATCTAGTAAAATTCAAAACAAATAAATAAATTAAACTAAAATAAATTAAACTAAAATAAAAATTTAATTGAATGATTGGGTTGCCTCCCAATTAGCATTTTGTTTAAAATCTATAGCTAGACCGAATTACGTCTTTTTACTCGAGTTGGAGGACTTCGATGGATGAGATGCTATCATCCTCAAAATAAGATTTCAGTCGATGCCTGTTAACTTGAAAGGTTCGGTCCTCACTTTGAAATTCAATAGTCCTATGAGGAATGATCCTTAAAATTATGAATGGACCAGACCAACGAGATCGAAGCTTACTTGGAAAAAGTTTAAGATGAGAGTTAAATAATAAAACATTTTGTCCAACATAAAACTCCTGTCCTATAATATGTTTGTCATGCCGCTTCTTGATCCATTCTTTATAATTTTTGGCATTCTCAAAAGCTTGAGTGCGAAACTAATCCATTTCATTGAGTTGTTACAATCTCTTTTCTCTTGCAGCTCTTCCATCAAATTCATCAAAATTTAACATTCTCATTGTCCAATATGCTTTATATTCCAATTCCACTGGCAAATGGCAAGATTTTCCATATACCAACCGATATGGGGACATCCCAATTGGAGTTTTGAATGTTGTTTTATTTTCCTATAATGCATCATCAAACTTTCTTGCCCAATCCTTCCTAGAAGAACACACAATTTTCTCCAGAATCCTTTAAATTTCCCTATTAGATATTTCAACTTGTCCGCTGGTTTGAGGGTGATATGGTGTACCTACACGGTGAGTCACACCATATTTTGTTAGTAAAGAATCTAAGTAACAATTGCAAAATGGTTACTTCTATCACTGATAATAGCTTGTGGGCTTCCAAAATGGGCAAAAATATTCTTCCTTAAGAACTTCATAACTCTTTTGGCATCATTATTTGGCAACGCCACTACTTCCACCCATTTAGATACATAATTTACTGCTATCAAAATATATAGGTTTGAGCATGATTTTGGAAATGGACCCATAAAGTCAATTCCCCATACGTCAAATAATTCAACTTCTAAGATGTTTTGTAGTGGCATCTCATTTCTCTTAGAAAGGTTACCTGTTCTTTGATGTCTATCACAAGTAGAAACAAAATGAAAAGCATTTATGAACAAGTTAGGCCAATAAAAACTACATTGTAATACCTTAGCTGCCATTTTAGAGTGTCCAAAATGACCAACACACCCAAGAGTATGACCATGTCTTAAAATATCATTCATTTCATGCTTAGGAACACATCGCCTAATAATCTGATCAGTACATAATCTAAACAAGTATAGGTCATCCCAATAATAATGTTTAACATCAGAAAAAAACATTTCTTATTTTGCTGGTATGTCATATTTGAGGGAATTATTTCACAAGCTAGATAGTTGGCTATATCAGCATACCATGGTATTTGAGTTGCAACGATCGCGTACAATTGTACATCAGGAAATGATTCATCGATTGAGCACTCATTATCATCAGTTCTCTCTAATTTTGGTCTAGAGAGATGATTAGCTACCAAATTCTTAGCACCTTTCTTATCTCGAATTTCAAAATCAAATTCTTGCAAAATTAACACCCATCTAATTAGTCTTGGTTTGGCTTCTTTCTTTTGAAGGAGATACTTAATAGCCGAATGACCAGTGAAGACTATTATTTTATTTCCTATCAAATAAGAACAAAATTTATCAAAAGAAAAAAACAATAGCTAAATACTCCTTTTAGTAGTTGCATAATTAAGTTGCGCATCATTTAAAGTCTGACTAGCATAATCGATAACACGCAACTTTTTATCCTTTTTTTTGTCCAAGAATCGCTCCCACTACGATGTCACTCACGTCATATATCAATTCAAATGGTAACTCCCAATTTGGTGACACCATAATAGGTGCCGATCTAAGCTCCATTTTCAATATGTTGAAAGCAATTAAACACTCTTCGTTAAAATCAAAAGGCATATCTTTAACTAACAAATTATAAAGAGGAACCAAAAATAGAAAAATCATCCATAAAGACTTCAATAAAATTCTCAATCATATAAGAGAAGATAGCCATCATGCACCTTTGAAAAGTCACTGGTGCATTACATAAGCCGAATGGCATTCTTTTATAAGCAAACATACCATATAGACAAGTGAATGTAGTTTTCTCTTAGTTCTTTAGTGCTATGGGAATCTATAAATAACCTTAATATCTATCTAGAAAGCAATAATATTTATATCCTACAAGTCTTTCAATCATTTGATCCATAAAAGGTAAGGGAAAATGGTCTTTACGTGTTGTATTGTTAAGTTTCCTAAAATCAATACATACATGCCACCCTGTTATTGTTCTAGTTTGTATTAGTTCATTATTTTCATTGGCTACAATAGTAATTGCCCCCTTCTTAGGTACAAATTATGTAGGACTAACCCAATTGCTATCTGAGATAGGATATATAATTCCTGCATCTAAAAGTTTGATGACATCCTTCTTCACAACTTCCTTCATACTAGGATATAATCTTCGTTGAGGTTCAATTAAAGGTTTATGATTTTCTTCCATTAAAAGTTTATGCATGCACAAAGAAGGGATAATCCCCTTAATGTCAGCCATTGTCCAACCTACAGCTCTAATATGTGATCTTAGAACTTGAAATAACTTTTTCTCTTATTCCTTAGTCCAATCAGTAGCTATGATTACTAAAAGAGTAGAAAATTCTCCTAAGAAAGCATACCTGAAATGTGATGGAAGTTGCTTAAGCTCTAATGTAGGAGCTCTAACAACGGAAGGTACTACAGGGGTTGATTCTTTCTCATGTTTCTCAAACACTTGCTTCATTTCAGCATAAGTCCTATCATGACCTTTCTTTGATCCACTTTTTCTAGATCCTACCACTTGTAGCTCATCAATCTCAACCAAGTCATTAGGATACAAATATTTGGGTTGATTTAAAGTTTTTTCCACACATTCATCGATAATTTCAACCCGATTATAATAAAAAAAATCAGAGGGGTATTAAAAAGCATTAAAAACATTAAAATTTACCTCTTCTTGTCCTACTCTTAATGTCAACTTACCTTGTTTTACATCAATTAAGGTACATCCAGTGCGGAGAAAAGGTCTTCCTAAAATTAGTGGTACTTCTCCTTCCTCTGCCATGTCAAGAATTATAAAATCAGCAGGAAAAATTAATTTTTTGATTTTGACAAGAAGGTCTTTATTTACACCCAAAAGATGTCTGATCGATCTATCCGCTAGTTGCAATGACACGGTGGTAGGTTTGACTTCCCCCAATCCAAATTTTTTAAACAAAGAAAAGGGCATTAGATTTATGCTAGCACCAAGATCACATAAAGCTTTAGGACTGTCATTATTTCCTATTTTGCAATCAATAACAAAACTCCCTAAATCTTTTAGTTTTTGAGGTAGTTTTCTCTGAATAATGGCATTGCATTTAGCTGTCAACTTCACCATCTCATATTCTTCTAACCTTCTCTTCTTGGTAAGAATCTCCTTCAAAAATTTAGCATATGATGGCATTTTTGCTAAAGCCTCACCAAAAGGAATGTTAATGTGCAACTTTTTAAAGATATCTAAAAATTTAAGGAAATTCTTATCTTCTTTGTGCTTTTAAAGCCGTTGAGTTAAGGAACTAGGGAAACATATGGCTTGATTTGTTTGGTTTCATTAACTTCTTCTCCCCCATCATTGATGTCCATTTTTACTTTCTTGATACATCAACTTCTTTATTCTTTTGCTCTTATAGCTCTCTACTATTCCTCAATGTAACTGCCTTCAATTGTTTAGTTGGATTTGTCTCTGTATTGCTAGGCAAATTACCTTGAGTTTGATTTGTCATGGCTTATGCCAATTGACCAATTTGAAGCTCTAAGTTCTTAATAGAGGCGTGTTGATTTTGAAATGTTATCTTCGTATCAACCATAAAATCTATGGTTGCTTTGGTGAGGTTAGCAACTAAATCTTCCAATAATGTTTTCTTCTTTTGCTTCTGAAATCTAGATGGAGCTCTTTGTACATGTTGTTGGTTAGTCCATGAGAAGTTTGGGTGATTTCGCCATCTCGAATTATATGTGTTGGAATTTTGATTTTGCTATTGGCTACCTTGATTAGCTATAAAATGAGCTTGCTCTAAACTTTGCTGAGTGAAAGTTAATGCTTCTTTGCATTCATAGGTTCCATGTTGTCCAGCACATATTTCACAAACCTGCACATAAGATTGAATAGAATTCATTACTAATTTATAAACTTTAGTAACTAAAGTATCTATTTTAAAATTAAGTGCAAAAATACCATCAATTTCTAGAAGTCAATTGGTTTTCTTGTGGGCACTTCTATCGGATGAGTAAGACATATAGCTGTTCGTTGTGATTTCCTCAAGAAGCTTCATTGCATCATCCATTTCTAATCCCATAAAAGCTTCTCCGCTGCTGCATCTACCAAGATTTGAGTGTTGGGATGGAGACCAGTGTAAAAATTCTGCACTAACATCCAATCTGCTATTCCATGATGTGGACACTTCCTAGAAAGATCTTGAAACCTCTACCAAGTATCATATAAAGCTTCAGACTCTCATTGTGCAAAGTTATTAATTTCAAACCTTAATTTTGCCATCTTTGCTCGAAGAAAGTATTTTGTTAAGAATCTCTTAGCTAGATCATTCCATGTAGTAATTGTCCTTACTGGTAGAGATTCCAACCAACTCTGAGCCTTGTCTCTAAGGGTGAAAGGAAAGAGTCTTAGTCTAATTGCCTCATGAGAAGTTCTGTTAGTATTAAATGTGCCACAAATCGCCAAAAATATTGAAATATGCAAATTTGGATCTTTAATGGTCAACCTGCCAAGTTGACATAAATTTTGAAGCATGGACAATACAAATAACTTAATCTCAAATTTGTTAGCTTCAATGGTAGGTTGCACAATGCTTGATGTTGCACTTTCAATAATTAGGGTCGAATGGTCACGTAATGCGCGTCTGGTTGGTTCCCCCATTACTATATCCTTGTTTGTCTCCTTTTTTTTTTCTCTTTGTTCCTTTAATCTAGCTTTGAAGGTGCGCTTAATTTTAGGATCAAATGGTAATGTTCAAAACTTTTTGATCTTCTCATACACCTGCAAAATAAAATTAAGAGAGAAATTAAAAATAAAATAAAATATAAAGTAATAGCAAATTATTTCTTATTGATAATAATCTATTTAGTCCCCGGCAATGGCGCTAAAAACTTGTTGTCGATTTTCACAAGTATACAAAATTGATTCTAGTAATAAAGAGTGAATGAGTTATCATTCCCATAAAGACTGATGATTAAGTATCAAAATTGTGATAATTTCCTATTATTTAGACAAGAAAGGCTAAAATGATTAACTAAATGAAAATTATGTGAGTAAAAAACACAAATAACTGAAAGATTAAATAAAATCAATAAATGAAAAGCTAGGGTATCTTTGAATTCACTTGAATCTATCTTTTTGTTTATATATATTAGCAAATCAAATTTAATTACATAAGCAAGGGAAAAATAATTTTAATATATTTAACATGTTATCCTAAGCGATGTCAAACTTATTCATCAATTACCATTAACCTTTCATAACAGCTATTAATGAGTGAAAATAGAACTATGATTATTCTCAATAATTCCCACAAGTCAAGTTATATTATTTCCATTCTAACTATGTTCTTGTGTTGTTCATAATCCATTTTAATCTCAAAACTTTCCTTTCGTACTAATTTTAAGAAAAAAAGTCAGTCAATTAATGGCCAGATAATTGAAAGCATTAAGCATGATCATAAACAATTGCATAAGTAAAGAAAACTAATTAGATAAACAAAAAAAAATTAAGAATTCAAGCTACATCAAAGATAACCCTAAAAAAGAATTAGCTCATGCTAATTATGTTCAAGATTCCAAAATAACAAATCAAATTCAATAACATAGTTAAATCAATCTTGAAATTGAGTAGGAATGAAAATCTTAGTGCTTAAAGCTTTGATTCCATAAAAATCTTTGGATCCCAAATCTTGAGTTTCTTCAATTCTTCCTATTTTTTCTCCCCTCCTTATTAGAGATGGAATGACCTTTTATATGGAAAAAGTCTCCCAATTGGAAAAGAAAAGCTCTAGGGCTTGTTTTGGAATAAGTAAAACAAAGTTAGAGTAGGAAAATAAGTAAAACACAGCATTCCAATTTTTATACCTGTCATCACACCCTCAGGTGGTGATTTCTATTTAATGTCACCACCTCAGGTGGTGAAATCATCTGTCAATCTAAACATCACAGCCTTGGGTGGTGAAACCCTTTGGTTGACATCTTTCACTATTTTGCACTATTTTTTAACCTCCAAAGCTTCCAATGCAAACTTTATGTCTTCAAATGAACTTCTAACCCATTAATCATTGAAGATTAATAAGATTAGACCTAAAATCACCAAAATTAAAACAACTAAGCCAACTTAGCAATCAAAAGATAAGAATAAAAAATGTAACTAAAAGATGAAAAAAAAAATTAACTACTAAACTATTACTCTAACATAAAATACACTAAAAATGAACCATAAAAACCTATATAAAATATACTAATAGTGCTCAAAAAGTATATAGAAGCAATTGGCTAGGATATCAAGGACTTAAAAGGAATCACTCCCAGCTTTTTGACCCTCTGAATTTTAAAGGAGGATTACTACAAGCCTATGGCACAACCACAAATAGGGCTTAACCTAACCATGCAACAAGTGGTAAAGAAAGAGGTCATAAAGCTTTTGGATGTAGACATTATATATTCAATCTTTAATAGTAAATGGGTGAGTCTGGTATAATATATGCTTAAGAAAGGGCAAATGATGATAGTAACAAATGAGCTGAATGAATGGATTCCAACTCATACAGCTATAGATTGGAAAGTATGCATAGATTGCAGGAGATTTAATGATGACACTAGGAAATACCACTTCCTATTACCCTTTATTGACAAAATATTAGAGAGATTGGTAGGGAATAAATTTTACAATTTTTAGATGATTACTTAAGGTATATGAAATCCTTATCACACTTGAAGACCAAGATAAGACAAAGTTTACTTTTCCCTATACAACCTTTGCATATAAAAGCATGCCTCTTGGGCTATGTAATACACCGAATTCATTTCTGCTGTGCATGATGGCCATCTTACATGATTTTATAGAAGAATTCATAGAAGTGTTTATGGATGATTTTATAATTTATGAAAGGTAGTTTGAGAGTTATCTAGCCAATCTAAATATGGTTTTAGGATGATGTAAGGCCACTAACTTAGTTCTTAATTGTGAAAAGTGCCATTTTATGGTACATGAGGGAATAATTCTTAGCCATAAGATTTAAAGAGGGGAATCGAGGTCTAATGATAATTAATAAACTTCCCCTCTATCAACTATTAAGGATGTTATAATTTTTCTAGGGCATGTAGGATTTTACCGTTGTTTTATCAAGGATTTATAAAAAATTGCAAAGCCTCTTTCTAATCTTTTAATAAAAGATGATGCATTTAATCTTTTTGACAAGTATGTCTAAGGTTTTAATACCTTGAAGTAGAAATTAATTTCAGCCCCTATCATTGCATCACTAAATTAGGAGCTTCCCTTTCAGATTATATACAATGCTAGTGATTTTATTACTGGAGCTATTTTAGGCAGTGAAAGGATAAGATTTTTCACATTATTTACTATGCAAGCCATACCCTTATCAGAGCTCAAGTAAATTATATAGCCATGGTGAAGGAACTTTAGCAATCCTGTTCGCCTTTGAGAAGTTTTGGGCTTATTTACTTGGTGATATGGTGATAGTATGGTAAGATCATGCAGCTCTATGTCATCATTTTGCCAAGAAAGATTCAAAGCTTAGATTATTTCAATAGGTGTTATTGTTGCAAGAATTTGATGTGGAAATCAAGAATAAAAAAGAAGCTAAAGACTTTGTGGCTTATCACCTATCAAGATTGGATTGTGAACATGTCAACAAAGGATAAATTCTTTATTTATTTCATAATGAGCAAATTTTTGCAATATTTTCAGTTTTTATATCTATTCCTTGGTATGCTAGAATTACTAATTTCTAGGAGTTTATCTACCAAAGGAGTCATAACAAGAAAAAAGCCCTTTAACGAAGGGAAATCCAATCGTTAAAAGTGAAAATCCGATCGTTAAAGATAGATAATGATCGAAAAATGCGATTGTTAAAAGCATCGAGGTTAAAGGTGTACATGACCAAATTTTGTATCCGATCGTCAATGTATATAATGACCGAACCATATCTGGTCATTGAATTTTGATTTTTAGCTACCGGAGTTTCCCTTTACTGATGGTGTTAACTTTCAACGAAGGGAAATTCTATTCATTGAAAGGATTAATGACCGTTTTTATTCTAGTCATTAAAGTATATATGGGTCGTTAAAAAAATTCATGATTGGTAACATTCCGGTCATTAAATTCATATATTGAGTTTTAGAGACCAAATTTTCCCCTTGCTAATTGCAATCACTTTCAACGAAGGAAATTATTGTCACTAAAGGTCTATTCTTGCAACCAAATTTTCCTTCGCTAAAAGTAAATTCAATCATTAATATTTAATTTTAAAAATAATTAAAATATTTTATTTGAATAATACCTGTATAGATTATTTACACATATATATCAAAAATTATTATCAATAATCTATTCATATATTGCAAAATATCAATTACAAAATATACCAATATTTTGAAATTGTTTTAACATTATATTTGTCTCGTAAAAGTTTGCTAACAAAAATAGTCCCTATGGATACTAATTTCTATTCACTTAGAATCTTCAGAAGAATGCATAATGAACCTTATACCCTAATTGTCTATTAGCTAAAAGACCTATACAATTCAAAGCATAAATTTATGATTAATATTCATCCACAAACTAAAGGCAGTAAATCAAATGGCAAAAAAAATGACTGGTTTCAATCTAAAATATTATCTACCTTAAATATCCAAAATCTCTAACAAGTGTAATTGTATATACAAGTAAATCAAGAGATAGAAAAAAAACTTAAAAAGTTATATCCATTTTTCCAATACAAAGTTATATCCCTCGTGCTTTTCTTCTAGTTAATATTGTTTTCACATGTAATATACCTCACTAGATGTATATTAAACTTACAGCTACTATTGCTATAAATGTTCGACTAATACTACCCAAAGGTCAAGACCATTAATAGTGAGTTTGATTAAATTGGAGGCATGCTATGCACACTATAAAAAACAAACATAACAGCTGAAAGAGATTGAGAAATAAAGCTTATTTAAATAGTAGCATTCAAGTGTCTTGACTTCTTCAAAGGAAATTGACCTGGGCAGCTTAAAATAAAATCAAAAGCAATTGGCAAAAGACATGGAGGGTATCATAAAATCCCTTCATGTATTTGAAAAATATTTCAAAGGCCAGATGAAACTAAATTCGAGTATCAATATGCTCTTCATAGTTCCATACCAAGATGCTTTACAGAAATTTCTAAATTTCAATGCATTAGCAATATGGCTAACTTAAATGGAATTATTTTAATTTTATGCCAATATATATATATATATAATATGCTAATAAATAATTAGTGTAAGATCATTTATATTGAAAAAAGAGCCAAAAGAAGCTACAATCTAGAGTAGTAAGAGTAACAACTCACCTAGTAGCAGCACCGGAGCTACTAACAAACAAAAAAAGCAAAATAAAACCAGCCGAAGCTAGGAGAAACATACAAGAAACATCCATAAGAAGGAAAAAACAAAAAAAACAAAAGGCTAAGAAATAAAAGCCAACCAGCATGGAGAAACAACTTCAAAATTGAACAAAAGAAGTAACACCTTAATCGCAATAAGCATTGCCGATGGAAGACAACAAGTTCAGCTCTCCAAATTGCCAAAACACTTAAGAAGAGCATATGACCAATTTTCCAAATAGAGTGACCACACATAAAATAGTCAGATTAATAGAGAAGAAACAAGCATAAGCAATCAAGGAGTGAAACATAGAGAGAGCGGCGCAGAGCACCAGAATCTCCATATATTATTCATTTGTGTTCCTTTGGCTTTCTTATTTTTTCCAAATAATCTCTTCCTATTTTTATGCTTTGTTGGCTCAGTTTGTTGTTGTGTATTATTTACAAATTCTCCTATCTAAAGGTAGAATTTGAATGAATAATATATTCAGTTGGTGGACAAAAGAAAGTGAACTATAAAATTGCATATATTATTCATTCAAGAACAAATAAAACTAGAAATACATCCCCTAAGGTTAAAGAGACTGACCAAAGCCTAACTGCCTAACTTCCTAAATTTCAATGAGTTATTAATTGAATTTAAATTTAAAATTGAAGATTTGAGGTCTAATGGCTAACCAATCTTTGAAGGATATTTGTACTTTTCTAGCTTATGCAATCCATGCTTTACGAAAATAGAGCTTCATTTATTTTATATTTTTTCAATCTCAAATCTTGAATTGAACATACAAATGTGTCTTTTTTCTAAGCTAAAAAGAATAAAAGTGATTATTTAATAATAGTAAGCTATTGCAAGTGCTCAGTTCCTTTATGACTTCTATGTACGGAACATTTTAAAGGCTCATTTCAGTTTCGCCATACATAGTTGAGCTAAATTTTACATTTGTAATTTTTTGTGTAGTGAGGATTTTCCTTATTGTAACATTTTTATATCTATATATAGAAAGTGAAGTTTGATGGGGCCTTTTAGTATATGATTTTTGATTTATATATATATTTTTTTCAAAATATAAGTTACATGTAGATTACTGGGTAAGGCTACACTTTATTAGATGTCAAACGACTTTAATCAGCAACCTAAACAACAACGATATCTCCTATGTTAAATTAGCGACCCAAACCATGAAATCCCAAAGAGTATAATCCCAAATATTTGAGAGAAATTAGAGAAGAAAGGATATGCATAGTACAAAGAGATTATCGAATCAAGCAAATTAACAAATTTCATATAAATTATAACCACAAACAATAATGGAAAATTTGAACTAATTGTTGAGAAATTAAAGCTAACAACTTAAAACCTAGATTTGCTGTTGGAGAGAATGATTTCTTTGTTAATATGATCTACAAACACCAAACGTTAGAGAATGGCAACTGAGCTGTTGAATAATTATGCATATTCTAACTTATAACCAGCATATTTTTCCAAATTACACAATTTTAAATCTGTAAAGCATTACTGAATGGATGCAGACCTATTTAAATCCAGATAAAAAATCAAAATATCAAAAAAAAACCAAAAAAAATGGCAAATGAATGACAACCAAATAAATTGATTACCTATTTTACTTATCGATTAAACTCAAGAAACTGGAAGCAAATATGAGAGCAAATGGAGAGCCATGAAAGCTGTAATATCTATTAGGTTAGTTTAGGTTTGAAGTACAACATATGGTTTTTGCATGTTTTTGCAGAAATAAAAGGGTTTCTTCTTTTTTTTGGTTAGTTTGCATTTATCTGCTAGGTTTTTATCTTTTAGTTGTACGTGGTAGAGTAAGTTTGGGATTTATTAAGGGAAAATTATTTTTGAGGTAAACCTATCCTGAGGTCCCGCCAATTTTTTTTATGCATTGACCACAGGAACATCTTCTTTTCAATCACTGGATTTTTAACCCTCTGTTAAATAATAATAAAATTTTACAATTAACCACCAGATTAATTTCCATTCACTATATGTATATTTTTATGATCGAATTTTCATCCTTTCGACAAATTTTGGTCATTAAAATCGATTTTCTTATAGTGAGTATACATGGTAGCAAAAGAAAAAACTCAAAGTGGATACAAGGCACTATTTATGGGATAATCCATATTTGTTCAACTTATGTTCGAATCAAATTCAAATAAGTTGCATTCCTAAGGCGTAATAATTTGATCTTATAAAGTCATGCCATATAGGAGAAGCATGGGGTCATCATGGCCCAAATTGAATGGTGGCAAAAGTTTTACAATTAGGTTTCTTTTTGCCTTTTCTCTTTCATTATTTCAAGATCTTTGTGTCTATGTGTGATAGGTGTCAATGCATTGCTAACATCTATAAACATGATGAAATGCCCTTAAACAATGTGTTAGAAATAGAATTCCTTGATATTTAGGGAATCGACTTTATATGGCCAATTTTGAATTCTTCCTAATTTGAGTACATTCTAGTAGAAGTATACTATGTCAGCAAATGGGTAGAGGCCATAGCTACTAAGACTTATGATGCATGAGTTTTGTTAGAATTCCTTAGGAGGAATATTTTTCTCATTTTGGAGCATATAGGAATGTTATTGTGATGGTGGCAAATATTTTGTCAACCATTAATTTAAAACATTACTTTATAAATATTGTGTTAAGCACAATATCACAACCATATATCACTATCAATCAAATAGGTGGGTTGAGGTATTTAATAAGGAGTTAAAATCCATCCTTGAAATGACTATTTATAATTCAATGAAGGATTGGTTATAGAGATTAGATGATGCTTTATGGGCATATTAAATCACATTTAAAACCCCTATTGGAATGTCTCCATTTGGGCTTATTTTTAAGAAGTTGTGTCACTTACCAGTTGAACTTGAATATAAGGCATATTTGGAAACAAAATTTTTTAACTTTGATTTGAGAAGTGCAGGTGAGAAGAGACTTTTACAGCTCAATGAACTGAGTGAGCTTTAACTTTGGTCATACAACAATGTCACCACTTATAAGGGGAAAACCAAGCATTAGCATGATAATAAATTGCTCCATAAGGAATTCATACCAGGGATGTTAGTTCTACTGTACAATAGTTATCTATGGTTATTTCGTAAAAAGTTGAAATCTAGATGGCTAGGACCTTATGAAGTGGTAGATAGTACTGATTTTAGAATAGTTATAGTGATGAGTTTAAAGGATGTCGGGAGTACAAGGTGAATGGGCACCATTCAAGCCTTATAATGCCTCACATGTCAAGGATATTGAGGTAACCTTGGTTCTTCTTAACACATAAGGTGACTTCACAAGTCTAGCTAAAGGCTTCAAAAATTTAGAGCTAGTCTTTCTATCCCTTTCTTGGTTTGATTTTCACAAGTTTATAAAGGTTGACGTCTAATCTTTATGTTTTTTTTTGTTCAATGTGTTTTTGTAGTGCAATTCATAAGTTTATGGTGTTAGTATATTCAATTTTTTTGGTTGAAATGTTGCATTTGAAATGAGAACTAAGCAAATTCCTAATGTCGCTCAATTTCCATTTTTGGTGTGTTTAGGTTCGATGAGTTTTTATGTTACATTTTAGGTGTTTTAAGGTGAATAGAGTGCTTAATTTTATATGTGAGTAGGGGATTTAAATTGAGTAGATCAACTACTGCTCTTTATATTTATGATGGAAAATCAACACGGCAAAGACAATTGTGTCTTGATCAGGTCACTAGGAACTTTTAATGCAGAACCATATAACCCTGCTAAGCCATAAAACATCTCGATCAGGTCACTTGAATTGTTTGAATTCTTGTGTGTCCTTTTCTAACCGTTACTCTTTCTATTGTCTTCTTTCAATGCTTTCTTACTTTGAATTTGGCACTCATCGACAAAGTAAGTGTTCTCCTTTTTTTACTTTTATATGTGTTTTTACTTTCTTTTCCGTCTTCATTGCCCTACTCTTGATTTAATTTGTTTTTGGTTAACTAAGGTTAACTATGCTTGTAAGGACCCAAATTAGGCCCTAGTAAAATTCAAGGGCATTATCAAGGTATCAATATCTAAGTATTCTTAATTAGATGAATTATTGATAAGTGAGACTTTGTTAATTTATAATTTTATGAGATTGAAGGCGACAAAGTCAAATTATGTTGTGATATATATAAGTGTGAAATTAAGATTGAACTAAGCTTTATATTATTATAATAGGAAATTGAAGTAAATTTCCTACATGTAGTAAATGGTAATTTTACTATTTAATTTGAGTTTGGGATGAATTAATGGAATTGAAAATAAGTTTTAGGGTAAATTTTGAAATCGAAAAAGTATGCTAGGTCAATGTGTACAATGGACTTATGGTGGGGTAACTAGTTAAGAGAGTTTGGCATGCAAGGACTTAGTGGGATATCTACCCACTATAGTCTAAATAAAAAGGGATCTTTACGTGAGGAGAGGGGAGATTTTTGGCCATTTTCTTCTTCATCTTCTCCTAAACCAATTGTGTTAAGATTTTGTTGATTAAGGTCTCGTGAATTGCTAAGAAATTGGACAAGTAAAGGAAGGAGCAAAGGCATTTTGATTAAGTAAGAAGAGTAGATTTTAATAGAGGTATGGGATTTGAACTTTGAAAATAATTTGCATATATGTGATATCTTTCAATTATAAGGCATGGAAATTATTTTGATCTTGCATGTATTTATAGTGATGAGGTAGATATTGAGAATGGCAGGTCATGCATATTTAGATCAGCAAATGAAGTTGCATGTAAAGGAATTAAGATTTTAGGCATTAATGTGAAAGGGCTGTCCAGAATTCGGATTGACCTTTAGTGACTATTTTGATCATAAGTTGAGTTTTTGAACTCTGAATTTGATGATTCTGGTTGGGTTAGAACCAGGATATCTTTACCTACATATTTTATAGAAATAGCTATAACGAACTTTTGCTTTTAGGGACCTCAAAAATGCCAAAAATAGTAGCCTTTTTTCTGTTGATGGGTCAATGGAGCAGTCCTTAGTGATTTGCCATTAACTTGAGTTAGAGAGATTATATTAAGATGATTTTAAATTTTATAGAAAATAGAAACACAGGGGAATAAGTTTTATTCAAAGCAGTTGGACTAAAAATGATGTTTTATATTTTTAATATTGGTAATAAAATGTAATTTGAAATCTACCACTGTACAAAAAGTTTGTCATGGCACCCTTGTTTCACATAAAATTTAGTAAAATGTCTCAAAATTATATTAAAGCTTATTTAGACCTTCTTGAATGTTTTATAGCATCTTTTTATGTAAATGAACATAAGAGAGAGATAAGTACATGGAGTATGTGATGATATCATATTGTAGAGCAATAGGTATGATTAAATGATGAAATATGTTTATGGGAATGGCAAGATCAAGTATGTCAACAACATTTATTTATTTAAGAGAAAGCATATGTTTGATTAATATCATATAAGCATGTTTATTGCTTATTTGAGATAACATAAGTATATGGGAAAGCATAGACATGAATAAAGAATGATCATGCATAAATGAGATCAAATCTTGACATATGAGTGACATGTATGGGAATAGCTCTTATGAACCTATTTCACAAGCTTAGTGATGAAGTGTACAAGCATAATAAACATGTATACTTATATATGTAAAATATTTAAGCATATATATATATATATATATATATATATATTATAAATGAAGTTTATGCATAGTAAAGTGAACAAATGTGCATTTTGAATTAATAATATCCCTAAAAGATAATACATAATGCATTATGAACTAATGGCAGTAATTTCAGCATAATTTGAGTTAGAAAACTTAAATTGAGGTCATTCTAATTTCTAAGGTTACATAACATATATTCTTACAAAATTGTAGAAGGAACCTAGCATTGAAATTTCCTTTAAGACATCCAAATAATTAACTGAATTTTCTATAAGCTGTTAATTTTTGTTCTGGAATAGGGTGAAGTAAAAATGATGTATCTTTGTGTATATTGGTCAGAATTCTATGAAGTTTATTTATATGAAAAATAGACTCCGAAATATACATTTCATATGAAGGAAATATAATTATAAATGTATGCAAGCATGTCAAATGTTGACTTGAAATTCGTAGGGATTAGATGTACTATTAGGGAACAGACCTTAGTAAATTGGACATAACTCTTAGTAGAGTTGTTAAAATGCTACAAATTAAAATTCTGGTAAAACCAGAGTCATGGAAGTATAACTTTGATGAAGAAATTTTGGTATAATTGGTTCTTTATTTTATTCTAAAAATCTCTATAAGTGGTAATAAACATTATTTTGGTTCTATGAATAGCTTATAGTTTTTCTCAAATATCTTTAGTTATACATAAGATATTAAGGTGAATTTTGATGATTTGGAAACTAAACACATAGGGGAATAAAATTGTAGAAGATCATGTAGCCTAAAAATGACGTTTTCAAAATCGTAAGTGGCGTACAAGTTGGGTCCCGAATACTGCCCTATGCTGAATTTTAATGTATCTTACATTACGCCTTTTATATAGTTAAGCTAAATTTGTGTCTATGTAAATACACAATGAATTGGATATGGCATGCGATATGACTATTAATAAATGGTTATATATATATATATATATTCATACATGTATATAGGTAAAGATTATTGATAAAGATATCTAATACATATATATATGTGACAAAACTTTTATACATGATTGTTATATGCAAGATAAATTTTGTGTATATAATCCTAGGATGAGTAAGTGTATATTTTAACATGTACCTACACTTTGAAATAAGAAATACAATAGTATGATTATGTTCACATGTAATGTCTTATGGATCACATGTTAAAGTTTATATTATGATGATATATGCACAATTGTAAAAATATTGAAATGTTAAATGGCAAATTGGTTACATGTATTTATATAAACTAGGGATTTTGGATCTTTGTACATGATCACATACCTAAGTTGTGTTGTATTGGAGAGTTTTAAGAACAAGGCATGACTTATTTTGAACACTTGAACAGGTATGATATATTACCTGATTGCCAAGGTTTGTTCAAGCTAAATATAATGCCTACTAATAACATGATCAAAAAATATGTGAAATATTATATGAACTTTGTATACATAGTTATGCTATAGTAATAATCTATCTGTACTTTGGTTATACGTGTGCCTACTAATTTAATAAAGTGCAAGCATGATATATGAAAACATAATTAAATAAAGTATCGCCTGTAATTAGAGTTCAATTGTAGATAGATAGGCACTTATAGGGATATTGTAGCTGCCACCGTTGACTTTTTTAGGTCTAAAGTACAGTTGATCTTATTGGATCATGCACAGTCCTATTTGTGTTGTTAGCTAACCTCGTTTGGGTCCATTTGATTGGTCAACCTTACAATATACCCTGTTTGGGTCTATAGTTTTGATATCTTTGGATATCCACCATTTTGATACCCTCGAGTATCCACCAATCCCATTATTCACCTTTCGAACTTAGGCATGCTAAACTATAAGTACAGTACAGACATTAAAGTATAAAGTACAAAGCAAGCATGATATAAGAGTTAAGGATTTTGCTTGATTACATGTTTGACATGATTTGCTGTTATTGTTTCATAAGTTTAAATAAATAGAGGTTACTAAGTAACATATAATATGTATGCTATTTATAGTTTATTCCAAATGTTCGAAATTTCTTAAATGAGTTAAATGCATGAAGAATTCTCAATCAGTATATAATACAAGCATGGTAAGTTAACTGTTAAGCTTTTCAAATGCTTTTATTATTTACTAGGTGAGGTTGTTAGATTTGTCAAGATTTTTTAATCCATTGATTACATGTTAAATAAATGTATATATATAAAGTGTGTTGAGTGTGATTACTTATGAAGCAATGGTAATATCGAAATGCTTTAAAAGTTGAAAAATATACAAGGTAAAGATATAATAGTTTAATAAAAATAGTAAGTATTAAAATGAATGAGAATGCATCTTATACATGGAATATATTATACATATGTATAAGGAATAAAATTTATTTGAATACAGTACCATATTTCTAAGGTAGTTAAGTATATCTGTAAGGACCCAAATTAGGCCTTAGAAGAATTCAAGGGCATTAACATATTATTAATGTCTAATTATAGAGATTAAGGTTAAATTAAAGTCTAATTAAACTACTCATTGAATTAAGAGACAAAGATGGTTGAGGGGTAAATGCTAATTTTACCACATAGGTGATTATGAGGTTAATTTAAAAGACAAAAAGTTATAAAGGATTAAAATTTAAAGAAAGTAAATAAGTTTTGGGTAAAACTTGTGATTAGTAGTTTGGTGGGTCAATTGTAAAAATGAGAATCTCATGTAAGGACTAATATGTACTTTACCCACTATAATGTGACCGGGGCATATTTTATCATTAAAAGGGGTAGTGGAGAGTGAGTGGGAGACCCATTCCACTCACAAATCCCAAGTCTTTCACGTGATTAAGAAATGGGATGTGGGTTATGTTCATTCCTTTCTCTTATCTCTATATCCCTATCTCTAGATTTGAAGCTTTGTCATTTTAGGAAGTGGATTTGGATGGCATGCTCCAGTAAGTTCATATTTTCTCTTTTCTCATCTCTTTCAAAATTTAACTCCTTCATCTACAATCAAAGCCCTAACTTCTTGCATTTGACTTTGGTAATGGAAGATCTTTGGCCTTTTTGATTTTAGTTAAGGTATAATTGCTTCTAATCTTCTTTTTCTTTTAAATCTCCTCTTTACCTACCATGATTCTTCTTTTCTTCATCTTCATTTCATTATACGGGTAGGAAATAGAAGGAGATGATATTTATAGTTGGCTTTAAGTAGTGAAAGAAAAAGGAGATATTGGAAGGAGAATTTTCAAGAAGATTTGAGTTGCATGTCTAGGTTTGGGAACTTATTCTTCATGCATGTGTGTGAATATAAATGTCTATGTTTGGATTACTTAATTTTAATGGTAATTTATTAGTTTGTTTAGGGCTAATGAGAGATTTAAATTGGATAAAAATCGTGTTTTGAATGTTGATGAAAAACTGGGTGTGGTTATTGTGAACCAGGCTGCTTGTTTTGTCCATATCTGGGGTTGTAGACCTTGGATTAAGGTTATTCAAAATTTTTTGTAAACTAGATTAAATTATCTACAATTCATTAGAAGGAGTCGTGGCTTGATTCTATTTCTAAGGAACTCATAAAATTCATACAAATGAATAGTTTGAGTGTATAGGTAGTTTTGAAAAGTTACCAATATTTTAACCATAACTCCTTTTATTTAAGTCATAATTGATTGAGGTTTGATTCTATGTAAACTTGATAGAAATATAAACAACTTTGTAGAAGAAACCTAGCCATAACCCTGCCTCTAAATAATTTATATGATTTATTGAAATTATAGTGAGCTGTTATTCTTGGTTATGGAGCAGATTGTTAAAAATATATATATATATATATCTCTTCGTATATGGAATTAAATGCTATTAGGTTTGATTCTATGAAAACTAGAACTATAAGCCTATACTTTTCATGAAGAAAGCAATGCCTAATTATGTCGTTAAGCTTGTTTAATTTTAGCTTAATTCCAGACCTATACACAACACTGTTAATAGAAGTTGTATTTAATGAAGTGTAAATATCTTGAGTTATGGAAGTGATAATGAAATTATTTTTGATGTTCTAAAAATGGGAAACATAGGGGATCATGTTTGTAGAGGACAAATTTAATAAAAATGACGTTTTTAAGGTCAAAAATAGCATATAAGTTGGATTTGAAACTCTGCCACTATGCAGAATTCTAAAGACAGAATTTTCAGTATTTAGTGTTAAATGTTGTTATGTTAAATCTATGTATACATGAAAGTGCACTGATTTACAAGTAGCATGTAAACTATTTGATTGAAATGTTATGTATAGACATGTCTGTTCAAAAACATGTACATGGATGGTTATGTGAAATTATGCTTATATATATATTTAATCAAATGATAGTGTATATTATTATACAATTATTCAACTATGAAATTGATAATGAAATGTTAAAGTATTATAAATTAAATTTGATGCCATAAAATTTATATAGAGTTCAATTTTTGAAGAAGAAAACATGAATATATAAATACTTATACATGAAAGCTGGAAGTTGTATATATATGAACATACATAATTGTCCATATGGATGCAAATGATTTATATTACCTCTAATTGAATGTGCATGTATATGCATGTCTAAAACATTGAAAATATAAATGCCGATACCATCACACATGAACATAATTAAGATGCTGAAATGAGATAATATATATTTATATATGCCAATAAAGTTTTTAAAGAACCTTAATACTATGATTTATAACTATAACTATATGTAAATGAATACCTAATATATGTAAACATTCTTATATGTAGATAGGATATATATGTGATAGTTAGATATTATAATGTTACCATAAATGTTCATTTGGTGTTAAGGTATGTGGACCATGAAAATTGAAGCATATAATGTTATGTATACTTGTATGCAATGATGATACTATCTTGTTGTTTACATATTGATGAAATTAAAGTTATTGTATTTAGTTATATGACCTAACTTTGATTGGGTTAATATATATATATATATATATATATATATATATATATATATATATATATATATAAATGAATGTCTAAATGACACTATACTAAATAATATACATGTTTGCTATTAATCTATTAAGGTTAATGTTGTGTATAGCTGAAATGTCAACTTTACATATATGAAGAAGTAATGCTATTAATAGAATATATGTGTGCTTATGGGATAAACATAGCGTGATTATGCATGAATGGGTTTAAATCTCGAAATATGCTTTTACTTAATTATGACATAGACATGCATATGCATTTACATATAATTATGGTTTCTATAATTATATCATATAACTATGATAATACAAAGCTTATATAAGTGTGAATTTAAATCATAAACAAAAGTGTTCTTAAGCATGATATGTTTAAAAGAAATATACAAATATAGATATGTGGGCATGTATACTTTGAATAGAGGCACTTAATATAATGAGATGATAAATGTTGTTTACATATGTGATATCGTGGAAATACATGCCATGATCTCCTTATAAATAAAGGATAGTAATGTTTAAAAGTGGAAGTAGTCTTATAATGTTTGACTTGCATAGTTTATGTGAGTATGCATTTTTATAAGTGTATATATATAAATATGATTAAACTTATGTGAATAAAGTTAAAGTAAAGCAAAGTGAGTTTTTATGAAAGTATTTAATTGCCTGTATTGAGTCTAGGATGTGGATAGATAGGCAAGCCTATAAGGGTACCTTGCAGCTATTTCTGAACAGTTTGACCTATTTAGGTGCACCTAAAATTAAAAGTTAGAGTTGATTTTAATAACCCCGATTGGGTTGTAGCAGACCCCGCTTGGGTCCGCTTGATCGGTCCACATTATTTGATTGACCCCGTTTGGGTTCATGTTATTTGTTTGACCCCATTTGGGTTCACCGATTTAACATACAATTTTATCCCTACAAGGGATCACCATTTAGTACCTCCGAGTATCTTATTTGTACCTTAGAGTGCCACCATTATAATCAACAGTTTTGTACCTTCGGGTACTACCATATAACCCGATATCCACCTTTTTAGAATAGTGCAGGCTTTATTATCAAAGGTTAAGAAAATTTTAATAAGGCATCCAAATTCTTAATTGAATTTATGCTATTCTACATATGGAATTCCTTTTGTTGCACATAAAACTCAAATCTAAAAGAATGCCCAATAATATATGTATCTATGCTGAAAGAATGCCCAATAGTATATGCATCTATACTCCTAGTATCATAAATACATGCTAATTGTTAAATGATGAATTTGCATTATATTAATACTATGGTTAAATTGATGATATATATATATATATATATATATATATATATATATATATATATATATATATATATATATATATATATATATATATATATATATATGCCTTTGTGATCATAAACCTTATTTCTATATGTACGCCAATATATGATTGATGAAGGAATTTTTATTAAGTTCAAGAGTATTATAAAATCTAATGGGCACAACAATTTTATAAGTGCATATTCATATTGTATATTAAAGATTATAAAGGTTAGACAGTAACAACCATTGTTTTGAAATATTTTTCTTATGATTATATATGTGTTCACATTGTTGCATGAACACATTCTTTAACTTGTATTTGCTATATATGATAATGATATATAAGTGTTATGTTTGGTTGATAGGCTTATTTTTATGATACATCTAATATGTTATAACATGAATAAATTATGGAATATAATGTAAGCCCGTAGTAATATAATAACCTCATGGTAATTGGAAGTGTTGATTTGTTATATAATTCTAATGTGTGTAAATCCAAGACATAAAAGAATATATGTAACATAATTTCAATATCTATGAAGATTGTTTATGTAATTAATAATTTATAACTATACTTTTATGATTAAGCATTGATTAATAAAATAATCATATTATAAATAGTTTAATTTAAGTCCAAAGGATGTTGGAACTTGTATGATCATATATGGTGATTGAAATGTCAATACAAATTCTTATCGTTGAACTTTATGATTTCTATAAGTGAATGTAAATGTTTAATTTCTTTCATTTCTTGAAATAAATCATAGTTATATTTGAGGCATGATGTGTGCACTATTGACAATCACTGTGAGTGGTCGTTTATCATGATTTTTCTTCCCCACTAAGCTTTATAGCTTAGCATGGGTGTTTCATCCCTATAGGTTTTTAAGGTGATATCTGCTGCAGGATGGCCAACTCAAGTCATCAAGAGAGACCATTATAGACTTTTATTTTTAGACTCTTCGTACATAGTAAAGATTTGTGGTATTAGAGATATTGTATGTAAATATGTTAATTAGTTGTTATATTTTGTAAAAATACTCTAATGTTTATTGTAAAGTCTTAATAGTATAGCACTCTGATGGATTAAGTATGAATATAAGTTCTCTATACTGTTGGTATATGTTTATGATGGACAGTAAGACTTGTGTAATAAGATGGATAAAGTAATATGTATGGATTATAGGATAAGGGTGCCATAATAATTGGTATCAGAGCAAAGGTTTAGCCTTTCCTAGGCTATAAGTGTTTAGAGTAGCTGCTATAGGAAGTTATAGTGTGTTGGCCAATGCAGATATCTTTATTTCACTGTGATAGTACTGAAGTGAGTTGATAGGGAAAGATTAATGTTGAGGATATGAACTTTATGTGTGAAATTCTTTTCTTTGGGATCTTAAAATTCATATCAAATAGTATATACTATGTGTATATGAATAGTATTTAAGAATATCGATTATGTGTGAAAGGAGTATGCAGAAAATTTTTTTAAAAAGAGTTAGGAAGAAGAGTTTATGTATTATAGAAACAATCAATCATATGTGATGTTGTCATAAGGACATTGAGGTTGTTTAAGATGCCCGGTATATGTGTTAGTGATTCCTTAACAGGCATGGGCCATTGGCAAACATTTCATATGGGATGGGGCATGAGATATACAGAACATGAGAATACACCTCTGTATTCTATTGCATATATGAAAGCATACATTCATCGCATAACATTGTGCATTACTCGACAAAACATGAACAACACCATACCACATATACATGCCCCAACTAAAAAAGGAAACTAACAGTATATACCTTGAGCAAAGTAATGACATAATTATATGATAAGGTTATCCTCATTTAGAGGTAGGGTTATTTGCGAAGCGAATCAAGTTAAAGAAAGAATCTAGAGTATGTTGTAGTTACAAAGAGATAAAGTTAGATAGAATATATATGTGATAAACTATAGTAGTGTGATATTATAAACAACAAGTGAAGCTAGTATTGAATGGAAGTGATTCGAGATAGATACATGAGTTTAGACAGAAATATAGAGATAGCAGTGATGTATAAAAGTAAAGGGTACAGGTATGAATTTCGAGGAAGAAATTCTAAAAGGGGGAGAGAATTGTAAGAACCCAAATTAGGCCCTAGAAGAATTCAAGGGCATTAACATATTGTTAATGTCTAATTATAGAGATTAGGTTAAATTAAAGTATAATTAAACTACTTATTGAACTAAGAGACAAAGATGGTTGAGGGGTAAATGCTAATTTTACCATATAGGTGATTATGAGGTTAATTTAGAAGATAGAAAGTTATAATGGATAAAAATTTAAAGAAAGGAAATAAGTTTTTGGTAAAAATTGTGATTAGTAGTTTGGTGGGTCAATTGTAAAAATGAGAATCTCATGCAAGGACTAATATGTACTTTACCCATTATAATGTGATGGGGGCTTATTTTATCATTAAAAGGGGTAGTGGAGAGTGAGTGGGAGACCCATTCCACTCACAACTCCCAAGTCTTTCACGTGATTAAGAAATGGGATGTGGGTTATGTTTATTCCTTTCTCTTATCTCTATATCCCTATCTCTAGATTTGAAGCTTTGTCATTTTAGGAAGCAAATTTTGATGGCATACTCTAGGAAGTTTATATTTTATCTTTTCTCATCTCTTTCAAAATTTAACTCCTTCATCTACAATCAAAGCTCTAGCTTCTTGCATTTGACTTTGGTAATGGAAGATCTTTGGCCTTGTTGATTTTAGTTAAGGTATAATTGCTTCTAATCTTCCTTTTTCTTTTAAATCCCTACTTCACCTACCATGATTCTTCTTTTCTTCATCTTCATTTCTTTATGTGGGTAGGAAATCGAAGGAGATGATATTTATAGTTGGCTTTGAGTAATGAAAGAAAAAGGAGATCTTGGAAGGAGAATTTTCAAGAAGATTTGAGTTGCATGTCCAGGTTTGGGAACTTATTCTTCATGCATGTGTGTGAATATAAATTTTTATGTTTGGATACTTAATTTTAATGGTAATTTATTAGTTTTTTTAGGGCTAATGAGATATTTAAATTGGATAAAAATCGTGTTTTGAATGTTGATGAAACACTGGGTGTGGTTCTTGTGAACCAGGCTGCTTGTTTTGTCCATATCTGGAGTTGTAAAACTCGGATTGAGGTGATTCAAAATTCTATGTAAACTAGATTAAATTATATACAATTAATTAGGAGTCATGGCTTGATTCTATCATTAAGGAACTCATAAAATTCGTACAAGTGAACTATTTGAGTGTATAGGTAGTTTTGAATAGTTACCAATATTTTAACCATAACTCCTTTTATTTAAGTCATAATTGAATGAAGTTTGATTCTATGTAAACTTTATAGAAATATAAACAACTTTGTAGAAGAAACCTAGCCATAAATCTGCCTCTAAATAATTTATATGATTTATTGAAATTGTAGTGAGCTGTTATTCTTTGTTCTGGAGCATGTTGTTAAAAAAATTATATATCTCTTCGTATAGGGAACCAAATGCTATGAGGTTTGATTTTGTAAAACCTAGACCTCTAAGCCTATACTTTTCATGAAGAAAGCAATGCCTAATTATGTCCTTAAGCTTGTCAAATTTTAGCTTAATTCCAGACCTATACACAACACTGTTAATAGAAACGGTATTTAATAAAGTGTAAATATCTTGAGTTCTGGAAGTGATATTGAAATAATTTTTAATTTTATAGAAATGGAAAACATAGGGGATCATATTTTTAGAAGGACAAATTTACTAAAAATTACATTTTTATAAATATATAAATACTTATACATGTATAAGGACAAATGTTAAAGTATTATAAATAAAATTTGATGCCATAAAATATATATAGAGTTTATTTTTTGAAAAAGAAAACATGAATATATAAATATTTATACATGAATGCTGGAAGTTGTATATATATGAACATGCATAATTGTCCATATGGATGCATATGATTTATATTACCTCAAATTGAATGTGCATGTATATGCATGTCTAAAACATTGAAAGAATAAATGCTGATACCATCACACATGAACATAATTAAGATGTTGAAATGAGATAATATATATTTATATATGCTAATAAAGTTTTTAAAGAACCTTAATACTATGAGTTATAACTATAACTATATGTAAATGAATACCTAATATATGTAAACATTCTCATATGTAGATAGGATATATATGTGATAGTTAGATATTATAATGTTACCATAAATGTTCATTTGGTGTTAAGGTATGTGGACCAATAAATATGAAGCATATAATGTTATATATACTTGTATGCAATGATGATACTATCTTGTTGTTTACATATTGATGAACTTAAAGTTATTGTACTTAGTTTTATGACCTAATTTTGATTAGGTTAATATATTTATATATATATACAAGAATGTCTAAATGACACTATACTAAATAATATACATGTTTGCTATTAATCTATTGAGGTTAATGTTGTGTATAGCTGAAATGTCAACTTTACATATTTGAAGAAGTAATGCTATTAATAGAATATATGTGTGCTTATAGCATAAACATAGTGTGATTATACATGAATGGGTTTAAATCTTGAAATATGCTTTTACTTAATTATGACATAGATATGAATATGCATTTACATATAATTATGGTTTCTATAATCATATCATATAAGTATGATAATACAAAGCTTATATAAGTGTGAATTTACATCTTAAACAAAAGTGTTCTTAAAATATGGAAATATAGATATGTAGGCATGTATACATTGAATAGAGGCACTTAATATAATGAGATGATAAATGTTGTTTACATATGTGATATTGTGGAAATACATGCCATAATCTCCTTATAAATAAAGGATAGTAATGTTTAAAAGTGGAAGTAATCTTATATTGTTTAATTTGCATTGTTTATGTGAGTATACATTTTTATAAGTGTATAAATATAAATATGATTAAACTTATGTGAATAAAGTTAAAGTAAAGCAAAGTGAGTTTTTATTAAAGGATTTAATTAACTGTATTGAGTCTAGGATGTGGATAGATAGGCATGCCTATAAGGGTACCTTGCAGGTGTTTTTGAACAGTTTGACCTATTTAGGTCAACTTGAAATTAAAAGTTTGAGTTGATTTTAATAACCCCATTTTGATTATAGTCGACCCCACTTAGGTCCACTTGATCGATTCACGTTATTTGATTGACCCCGTTTGGGTTCATGTTATTTATTTGACCCCGTTTGGGTTCATTGATTTATCATAATATTTTTTCCCTACAAGGGATCACCGTTTAATACCTTTGAGTATCTTATTTGTACCTTAGGGTGCCGCCATTATAATCAAAAATTTTGTACCTTCGGGTACTACTGTATAACCCGATATCCACCTCTTTAGAATGGTGTAGGCTTTATTGTCAAATTTTAAGAAAATTTTAATAAGGCATGCAAATTCTTAATTGACTTTATACTATTCTACATATGGAATTCCTTTTGTTGCACATAAAACTCACATCTAAAAGAATGCCCAATAGTATATGTATCTATACTCCTAGTATCATAAATACATGCTAATTGTTAAATGACGATTTTGCATTATATTAATACTTTGATTAAATTGATGATATCTGTTGCAGGATTTTGTGAAGCAGAAGACACTACAAGATCCTGAAAGAGCTGGAATTGGTTGAAATACATTATTAAAAACCTCACCGCGAATAAAAAGATGCTTAGTAAAATATACATAAGAAAGGACTCGATAATAAGTACGAAGATCAATATCACAACTCCTAGCAATAATAGAGATAACATGACCATGTGTAAGAGGAGAAGTCGGATGCCTAACACACTCCAATAAATGATTAAAAATCCAATACGACCAATAAATTTATTTTCGATTATGTACACACCACATTAAAAACAACTCATGTGTAAATACTCTATTAAATTCAGGTTTGTTAAAAGCAATAGAAGCAAGAATCTTATGCAAAATCCAATACTTCAAATCTTTGATAAACATGGATTTAGCCTCCCTAGCTCTACATGGTGTTGTGAAACCAGTGGGAAAATTCCAAAATTCATTAGTTTGATAATTCTTAGGAGGAGCACACAATTCGGATTATTTAAAACCAAAAACTCTATGCATCATAAAATAAGTAAGAGTATGATCCATACCATCTAAATAATAGTCCAAAAGCCTAGAGTTTTCATCATTTTCTTTCAAATTTGTATAAAACTCTAATACTAAATCAGGATATAAATGTTCATGCAAAATAACAAAGTGTAGTAACCCACATTGCGATAACATCTCATTTATAGTATCTAGCATACCAACTTTTTAAGGAGAGAATATGGAAAATACTTAAATTGCAAGATGGCTCTATCATTGAGAGCAAGAAATCTATTATCTTTATGTATAGATGAAATAGGAAACCTAGCACCAAATTATGATGAAAGATCTCCTAGTGGTGCTTCTGCCTCCACTTGATGGCCTCTTAAAGATGAGGGATTCTTAGTTCTAACCATTGTGTGAGAAAAAAATACAGATGAAGAAGAAATGTAAAACCAAAAAAGAAAAAGAAAAAGGGTAGAGAGGAATGATAGAGAAGAAAATGAAGTATGAGAAGAGAAAGACAAAGTTGAAAGAAAATAAGACAACAAAGAAGGGAGAAGAGAAAAAGATGTTGGCAATAAAAAGAGGGAATTGAAGCATTTATAAGAACATTTAAGAGGGAATAGTGAAATGACGGTGGAAGATTCATGTTGTTTCAAAAACCCTATTTTGATCTATTTTTTCTCTTTTTTTAAATTAAGTTAAATTAAAAAAAATTAAGACATACACTTGACTAATTAAGACTAAAAATAATTAAAATGAAGAAAAAGAGAAAATTAACAAATAAGAAAAGAAATGCAGACAGTTCACGACTTGAAGTAGACTGCATGAGTGATGCACGAGTTGGCACTAACTGCACCACTCATAAAGGAATTATCTCTATGGCACTTGTCAAGGTGAGCACGAGTCGGACATGATTCATGAAGAAATCCCCTCTATCTCACTCATGAAGGGGAACTCGAGTCAAAGATTCTTTAAATATACACGTATGAGTCGAATAAAGAATCACAACTCGTGTTTGATCTCTTTCTGGAATACTCATGAACCTCTTCACCTGTCGATCATGACTCATGATTAGTCCCCCTTTTCTCTCTTTTCGTCCAAAATTATCTACCTCTTAAACTTGAAGGTAAAGGCTTGAGTTAAAGCTAGACTTCTTCCTTAGATGTATTCAATGGGACATCATAATTCTTTCTCAAAGATTCAAACTTTGAGAATCCTCTATGACAAGCATAAGAGGCAACTAGCAAAACTTCATCACTAGTTACATGCAAACTATAAGGTTCAACAAGATTTTGACTAACACAATTATGAACAACATCATGAATACATTCATCAAGAACATTGTACGCATCAATCCTATTCACAACTTCTATAAGTGAAGACTTAACCATTCCAAACACATCAAATTCAATTGTTTCACCATTAACTTCAAGAGATATTTTCCCATTTTTCATATCAATAATAGCCCCAGCAGTAATTATGAAAGGCCTACCAAATAAAATAGGAATTCAGGATCCTCTTCCATATCAACTACATCAAAGTCAGCAATTATAACAAATTTACTCACTTTGGTATAGACATTTTCAAGCATGCCCATAGGGTGTGAAATAGATTTATTTGCAATAGTTAAACACATATTAGTAGGCTTTAATTCACCTAAATCAAGCCTCTTATAAATGGAATATTGCATAAGACTTACACTAGCACACATATCACATAATTCTTTATCAAAATGAGTTCCACCTATCACACAAGGAACCATAAAACAACCCGGATCCTTTAGCTTAGGTGGATACATAGAATACATTGCTTTAGACTCTTCTACTAAGGAAACATATGTCATCCCCTAATACCGACTTCCATCCAAAACATACATCATGCCTTCAGCAATCATAACTCACACCAATCATTCATCAACATATATGGTGCATGCATATTTCAATAATTAAACTGGAAGGTCATGCAAAACAATCATAATGTGGCAATAATTCATTAGCCACCATAACCTGGAGGGGCAGGCAAGCATGGTAATTTAAGTTAAGGTTTACAGTCCTTCATATTACATTTCTCCCATTGAAGCATGACAAAATACAAGACTAGACAAAAAGAAACTATCCATAAAATATCCTACATCTATTAGTCTGAACCGAATCTTGTTGGCCAATCGATGTAGAATTAAGTCCCTGAACAACCACCAGTCAAACCTACACGGATGTAAAGCAACCGTGGTAAGCTATAAAGCTTACTGGGGAGATAATATACAAAATAATAATAATGTGGTCGACCAATAGAGTTAAACAAATATAAATATCTTCACGCATTATTTCAATAAGAACATCAACAAACTTGTATCATGAGGTCATCTCAATCTGACAAAATAGCCAAAAAAAGCGAAGATAAAACATCGTAATCAATCATTCACATACTTACATTATACAGATGAAGAAATTGATACATATATTTCTTATTTTAGCAATTCTCTTAAACTTATTAGCCTGCCTAAGTGCTAGTTTAAAAGAGGTGAATAACGGGAGCAATGGATACCCAAAGGTATCAAACAATGGATATCATGAGGATATCAAACAATGGACCCAAGGGGTCAAACTATGGTTCCATCAAAGGAATGATCAATGGACGCAAATGGGGTCAACTATGGCAGCTGCAACTATATCCCTTTAGGCGTGCCTGTCTAATCATCAACTGAACTAAGACCTACAGGCTTAACCACTTAATCAAAAGAACATTTGATTCATCAAATTCCTTTTTATATATATATTACAATATTTCTCAAGCAACAATTCACATCTGAATTTACATTTCATACACATGTGATGGTACCAATATATGTCACCTTAACTTACACTCATATACCACATATTCATTTTCATTCGAGGACAATTTTCATCCTACCTCACATAAACATACATATTTTTATAGTAATTTCATGAAATTATGACATTACTATTATTATGGTCACATAGTAAAGTAAGTTGTAATTAACCTACATGATAAACTTACCATGATCACTTTACCTTAATCGTTATGGCTTGAAAATAAAAGCATATAAACAATCATATATTACCTCTAATGAACATACTTACTAAATATGCCAAATAGGTTGCATTAAAAGGGTTGATTATCGTTATAAAGAGTGTTGGCTTAATTGATAATAATGTGGAAGTGATTTGTGAGATAATTGGAACAAATGTGCAAAACAGAGAAATGAAGGGGCAGTGGACTAGCACGTGGCCATGTGCCTCACAAGCTTTAAAGCTTGTGTGACCACGTGCTTCACAAGCTTTAAGGCTTGCGTGGCCATGTGCCTCACAAGCTTTACAGTTTGCATGACCACGTGCTTCACAAGCTTTAAGGCTTGTGAGGCACGTGCCTCACAAGCTTTAAAGCTTGCATGACCACATGCTTCACAAGCTTTAAGGCTTGCATGGCCATGTGTCACACAAGCTTTAAAGCTTGTGTGACAGCATGCTTCACTAGCTTTAAGGCTTGCATGGCTATGCATTTCTAGGGTTCAAGGATTCATATCTCTTCAATAAGAACATAATGACTTCATAGGCAAAAACGTCTTACCAAAACTCATCTTAACCAAATATCTTTCATTAACCATCTTTAACTTCCTATAGAGGACCAAAGAACTCAGATAATAAAACCTTATTTTCTCTAGAACATCTACAGACAATAATGAAAACCATGATACTCCCATACCTGATCAATGATGTTCTTACTCCTTCAAGATCCCCTTGGCCTTATCCTTGCTTGACTCTCCTATAACAACCACACAATGATACTAAGATTTCCTTATTGCTCTCCTAAAATATTGCATTAATAGTAAAGATAAAAGGGAGAAATTCCTCTTACCAAACCCTAGTTCCAAACCCAGTAAAAAAGAGAAGGAGAAAACGTAAAAGAGAGAGAGATGGTCTTCCCTTTTGACAGATAGTGATATCCTCACTGGAATCATGTGGGGGAGACCATCAATTACCCTTTTAACCCTATTCTCCATTTCTTTCTCTTAAAATACCCCTCCAATTCTTAAATTTATGATTTAACCCCAAATGAAACTTAAATCCTAAATATTATCCCAACATCTCTTTTATCAATCAAATAACCCATTTTTCATGAATTTAACTAAAATTACCACATTGCCCTTCAAGAAGCTTTATCCCAGAGTGGCTATAACCATAAGAACATTTAATTACACAAATAGCATCATACAATTAAGCATATTCCCTGCTCGGATCAAGATTAGGCCCTCACAATTCTTCCCCTCTTAAAAGAATTTCGTCCCTGAAATTTGTACCTGAGTTAAACAAAGTGGGATATTAGACCCTCATCATGGCTTCTGGTTCCCAAGTTACTTCTTGAATGCTATAATGTTGCCAATGTACCTTGACAAGAGGAACCTGCTTATTCCGTAACTGCCTAATTTCCCTAGCCAGAATTTCTTTAGGTTCTTCATCGTAGGTAAAATATGTCTGAACATGAATGTCTTGTACTTGCAGTATGTGGGATTCATCTGAACAGTATCTTCGAAGCATAAAAACATGAAATATGTCATGTAACTTTGATAATTCCATAGGAAGTGCTAATCTATATGCCACTGGTCTAACCCTTTGCAGAACTTTATAGGGACCAATGAATCTTGGAGTCAATTTTCCTTTCTTTCCAAACCTTAAAACCTTTCTCCAAGGTGAAACTTTTAGAAATACTTTATCCCTAACTTGATACTCAACATCTTTTCTTTTCAAATCTACATAAGATCTTTGCTTGTCACTTGCTTCTTTTAATCTCTGCTTAATAACTTGAACTTTTTCTTCAGTGTCTCTAACTATATCTGGCCCAATTATCTTACGTTCAGCTAACTTAGTCTAACATACTGGAGTCCTGTAACTTCGACCATACAAGGCTTTATAAGGAGCCATGCCCAAACTAGTTTGATAACTATTATTATAGGCAAACTCCATTAAGGCTAGGTATTTGTCCCAACTACCGAAAAAATTCAAAACACAACCTCTAAGCATATCTTCCAAGACTTGTATCACCCTTTCTGATTGTCCATCTATTTGGGGATGAAAGGCTGTACTAAATTTTAATCGTGTTTCCATAGACTTCTGTAAACTCTGCCATAATCTAAAGGTGAATCAGGGATCTCGATCTGATATAATAGATACCGAAATACCATGAAGTTGAATGATCTCATTTATATACAATTCTGCCAACTGATCCATGGAATAATCTATTCTAACCGGCAAGAAATGAGCTAACTTGGTTAACTTATCAATAATTACCCACACTGAATTACGCTTCCTCTGTGTAGAAGGTAGTCCGGTGACAAAATCCCTAGTGATATCTTCCCACTTCCACTGAGGAATTGGAATGGGATGTAGCAATCCAGATGGAAGTTGATGCTCTGCTTTCACTTGTTGACAAGTTAAGCACTTAGAGACATAATCGACCACATCCTTCTTCATACCTGACCACTAATAACACCATTTAAGATCCTAATACATCTTATTTCCCCAAAATGCATAGTGAATATAGTGTTGTGAGCTTCATGCAATAAGGTTCTTTTTAATTCTCTATCATCTGGAACACATAATCTATCCTTGAAGTACAAACCTCCATTTTCTTTGATTGAATAATCGGATTGTTCCCCATCGTGCATATACCGTATAACTCGCTTTACTTTCTCATCATTTTTCTGTGCATCGATCACCGCCTGTCTCACATATGGCTTAGCTCTTAATTGGGCAATTAGAGCACTATCTAAAGTAGACCTCCATCTACCCCACTGCAACACCATAGATGCCATCACTCTCCTACTTAAAGCATCTGCTACGACATTAGCCCTACCTGGATGGTAGTCCACTATACAATTATAGTCTTTAAATAATTCAAGCCATCTCCGCTGTCTCAAGTTGAATTCCTTTTGAGTAAGTAGATACTTAAGGCTTTTATGGTCTGTGTATATCCTACATCTTTCACCGTATAAGTAGTGGCGCCAAATCTTTAAGGCAAAAACTACTGCTGCCAACTTTAAATCATGTGTTGGATAATTTTGTTCATGCGGTTTAAGTTGACAAGATGCAAAAGCCACCACTATACCATCTTGCATTAAAACACAACCCAACCCAACTCTAGAGGCATCACTATACATAGCATACTCCTTTCTAGATACCGGTTGTGTTAAAATCGGAGCTTTGGTTAGCATGCTCTTTATCAGGTCAAAACTTGTCTCACATCGGGCGGTCCATTCAAATTTAACATTCTTCCTTAACAGCTTAGTAAGCGGAGATACCATCACTGAAAACCCTTTCACAAAGCGATGATAGTAATCGGCCAATCCCAAGAAACTCCTCCCCTCAGGTAAACTCCAAGGCAGTCTCCAATTGACAATAGCCTTAATTTTTACTAGGTCAACTCTAATACCTTTAGAAGATACCACATGACCAAGGAAGGAAATCTCTATCAAGCAAAACTCACACTTGCTTAGTTTTGCAAACAATTGATTCTCCTTTAAGTTCTGTAGCACAATTCTCAAATGCTCAGCATGCTCTTTTTTGTTTTTGGAATAGAAAAAAATATAATCAATAAAAACCACTATGAACTGGTCTAAATATGGTCTAAACACCCTGTTCATTAAATCCATAAATACGGTTGGTGCGTTCGTTAACCCAAATGGCATTACTAGAAACTCATAATGTCCATATCTAGTTCTAAATGCCGTCTTTAAAACATCCACATCCCTAACTCAGAGTTGGTAGTACCCCGATCTTAGGTCAATCCTTGAAAACACTCATGCCTCTTTCAACTGATCGAATAAATCCTCAATTCGGGGTAATGGATACTTATTTTTCATTGTCACTTTATTTAATTACCGATAGTCAATGTACATCCTCATAGAACCATCCTTCTTCTTAACAAATAGAATCGGAGAACCCCATGGATATACACTAGGCCTGATAAAACCCTTGTTAAGCAGTTCTTCCAATTGCATCTTCAACTCTTTCAATTCCTTTGGAGCCATTTTGTAGGGGGGCTCTTGAAGTGAGTTCTGTGCCCGGCAAAACCTTAATAGATAATTCAACCTCCCTGTCAGGGGGAAGACCAGGTAAGTCTTCAGGAAACACATCTGAAAATTCATTCACTACTGGTATGTTTAGGAGCTTAACCATGTCCCTTTTTGAATCAAGAACTAGGGCTAAAAATGCTTCACACCCCTTCCTCAGAAATCATCTAGCTTGAATGGCAGATATTACATTGGTCAAAGGTTACGTCGGAACACCTGCCACTATTACCTCATTACCATCTTTATCACTAAGAGTTACGGTCTTAGCCCTATAGCTCACCAATGCACGATGATTAGACAGCCAGCCCATGCCTAAAATGACATCAAATTCTCAAAAAGGTAGTTCGATAAGATCAGCTAAAAATTCTCTTCCTTGAATCAAGATGGGACAGCCAGGGAACATTTTATTCACACATACACTATGCCTTAATGGGCTAGTTACACAGATATCATATTCCAATTGATGCACCTTAAATACACCCCCACTCATACTCTCAAGGGAAATATATGAATGAATGGATCCAAGATCAATAAGTGCATGAATATCAGAATCATAATGTGAGAAAATACCAGCTATTACTTCTAGAGCATCTTAATCCTCTTATGCCTTCATGGCATAAGCCCACCCCGAAAAAGTTGGTGCAGCTGGTCTATCCACTGACTCAGATACATTACGAGACTGGGATCCATGGTGACCAAAACCATCTTGCCCCCTACCTCTAGTTCCTGTTCTTGCAGCCGAATACATGTTTGAGGCTCCTCTGCTGCCTTGCTGTGTTGAGTCTTGTGCCCGTTTGGAGGGGCAATTAGCTATATAATGGTCAATAGCATCACAACTATAGCATGATCCTGATTCTTTCTTACATGAAGCCCAATGTCGCCTAGAACAATGAGGGCACTCAGGTGGTTGACCCCCTTTCTATTCTGATGGGGTATGCTGACTTGGCTTGGATACTGCTTTAGATCCTTGTCCTTCTGTCTTCCCTGCTAGTTGGAAATTTTATGCTCCTTTAAACCTTTTTCTCAGTGGACCGTCCACCCTTATCCCCGCTTCCTTTTCGTTCTCTCTCTCTCTTAGCTGACTCATGCTTCTCTACCTTCATAGCAGCCATCACTAGCTGATGAAAGTTCACATTTTAAAGAGATGTAGCCCCTATCAATTTTTCCATAATCTGGTGATTCAACCCACCTCAAATTTTCTACTCTTAAAGGCATCAATTAACATTTATTTGGGAACACATTTGCACAATCGGCTGAATTCCATCTCAAATTTTGCTATAGATATAACCCTCTGCTTCAAGGTTAAAACTGCCTTAGTTTCTCCATTTTATAGGCCTTAGCAACATATTTTTTTTAATTCAGTTTCAAAGAATTCCCAAGTAAGAGGAGCCACTAAATGATGTTGTTTGAGTACTAACTTCAACCAATCGTATATTGGTCCTTGAAGTAACGATATAGCACAAGATACCTTATAATGAGCGGGGCATTGAATATCATCTATAATCCTCTCCAGCTTTTCTAACCAGAATTTAGCTTCCTCTGATTGCTCCAAGGTGGTACCCAAAAATTCTTCCCCACCATACTTTCTAACCTTAGAAATTAGGGCCTTAGGTGCCGTCATCCTTTGCAAAATTTGTGCCATATCCTTAGAAACATTTAGGAATGCCACTCCAGGCATAGTGGCAGGGATCTCATTCTGATATGTTGATAGAGATCTCATATCAAAGGAACCCATTGCAGCTGGTAAATTACTTTCCATTGATTCCTCGATAGCGCCTCTAGAATCATCCATCTTTGATCTATATGAAAACAAGGACTTACTACATTAGGCCAACAAGACACAATACTATACCCAAGATTTCTAGACTTCTATTGCCTAGAAAACTCTAAACCTGAGGGCTCTGATACCATTAATTATCATACCCTAATACCGACTTCCATCCAAAACATATATCATGCCTTCAGCAACCATAACTCACACCACTCATTCATCAACATATCATCATATACATATATGTTGCATGCATATTTCAATAATTAAACTTGAAGGTCATGCAAAACAATCATAATGTGGCAATAATTCATTAGCCGCCATAACTTGGAGGGGCAAGCAAGCATGGTAATTTAAGTTAAGGTTGACAGTCCTCCATATTACATTTCCCCCATTGAAGCATGACAAAATACAAGATAGACAAAAAGAAACTATCCACAAAATATCCTACATCTAATAGTCTGAACTGACTCTTGTTGGCCAACCAATGTAGAATTAAGTCCCTGAACGACCATCAATCAAACCTACACGGATGTAAAGCAACCGTGCTAAGCTATAAAGCTTAGTGGGGAGATAATATGCAAAATAACAATAATGTGGTCAACCAATAGAGTTAAACGAATATAAATATGTTCACGCAATATTTCAATAAGAACATCAATATACTTGTATCATGAGATCGTCTCAATCTGACAATGTAGCCAAAAGAAGCGAAGATAAAACATGGTAATAAATCATCCACATACTTACATTATACAGTTGAAGAAATTGATACATACATTCTTATTTTAGCAATTCTCTTAAACTTAGTACCCTGCCTAAGTACTAGTCAAAAAGAGGTGCATAACAGGAGCAATGGATACCCAAAGGTATCAAATAATGGATATCACGAGGATATCAAACAGTGGACCTAAGGGGTCGAACTATGGTTCCATCAAAGGACCCAAATGGGGTCAACTATGGCAGCTGTAACTATATCCCTTTAGGTATGCCTTTCTAATCCATAACTTGACTAAGGCCTGTAGGATTTAAGGCTTGCATGGCCGCGCATTGTTAGGGTTTAAGGATCTGTATCGCTTCAATAAGAACATAATGACTTCAAAGGCCAAAACATCTTACCAAAACTCATCTTAACCAAATATCTTTGATTAACCATCTTTAACTTCCTCTAGAGGACCAAAGAACTCAGATAATAAAACCCTAGTTTCTATAGAACATCTACAGACAACAATGAAAACCACGATACTCCTATACCTGATCAGTGATGTTCTTACTCCTTCAAGATTCCCTTGCCCTTATCCTTGCTTGACTCTCCTATAGCAACCATATAAAGATACTAAGATTTCCTTCTTGCTCTCCTAAAATATTACATTAATAGTAAAGATAAAAGGGAGAAATTCCTCTTACCAAACCCTAGTTCCAAACCCAGTAAAAGAGAGAAGGAGAAAACGTAAAAGAGAGAGAGAGATGGTATTCCCTTTTTGACAGATAGTGATATCCTCACTGGAATCATGTGGGGGAGACCATCAATTATCCTTTTAACCCTATTCTCCATTTCTTTCTCTTAAAATACCCCTCCAACTTTTAAATTTATGATTTAACCCCAAATGAAACTTAAATCCTAAATCTTATCCTAACATCTCTTTTATTAATCAAAAAACCCATTTTTCATGAATTTAACTAAAATTATCACATTGCCCTTCAATAAGCTTTATCTAAAAGTGGCTATAACCATAAGAACATTTAATTACACAAATAGCATCATAAAATTAAGCATATTACCTACTAGGATCAAGATTAGGCCCTCACAACATAACCATATTCTTCAAGCTTACCTCTGTGAATTACAATTTCATTTAAAAATCTTTCCCATGAAGGCATATCTTTAATTCCATCAACAAAAGGAATAGTTATAGTAAGTTACCTCAAATTATTCAAAAATTTTCAAACTTGCTTGTCAAGATTCCTTCTAATAAATCTTTGAGGAAAAGGTAAAACATTTAAATTATTCTTAGGGTCATCTTCCTTAGATGAGGCCATCTTTTCCCTAGATTCATTAGATTGCTTTTTCACATCATCACTATTTTTCTTAACTTCTATAGCATGCTCATCATCCACAACAATATCATCTTTACCCCTAATTTCACTCTCAAGCTTTTTTCCACTTTTTAACGTAATAGATTGGATAGATTCTTGAGGCAAAAATTCTGGTTGGCTTGGGAGTTTAACTAATGGTTTAGCATTAGAATTGGCTTGTTGAGCCAATTGGGTTTCAAGAATCTTGTTATGGTTAACAAGTTGGTCAATCTCTGTATTTATTTGCTTAAATTAATCCTCATTTTATTTATTGCTAGTAATTTGATGATTAATGAACTGCTCCATCGAATTCTCAAGGGTGGAATTCGGGTTATTGGGGGTTAAAAAGAGGTTTAATTGGAAATGTTGAAGGGTTAGGTATTTTGGTGATATGGTTATTTAAAGGGTTTAATTGGGCATTTGGATTGGACCAAGTAAAGCTAGGATTGTTCCTTTATTGAGGGTTATAGTAATTTCAATTTTAACCCATCCTTTGATTATAATTACATTGGACAAAATTCACATCCTCATTAGACCCCTCATTACAATTAGCATAAATATGAGGTCCACCACATTTTTCACATACTTGACTTACATTTTCATGATTTGATTGAGAATTACTTACCAACTTGGTTAAGGCTTCAACTTTGACCATCAATAAATTAATGGAATTTAATTCCAAAAATCCTTTAGCTTTAGCAATCGTTGCATCCTCTCCATTAGGAACCTAGAAAACCAAATGGGGCAACTTACTAGTTCTTTATCAAACCGTGCTTAAGGGACATTTCCATCCAATGTAGACCGAAATCCAAAAGAGGAAGCCAAAGCAATCACCTTAAGGAGTGGAAAAGAGCTAGAGGAGATTGAAATTGGTAAGAATTCTTCTAAGAAGGTGGAACCGATAACGGAGGTAAGTGTTTCTAATTCTGAAAATACTGAAAAAGTATCTCCAACAATTGAGAAGGGTAAAGGTAAGGACAAACTTGTTTCCACTATTCTTGATGAGTCTCAATTACCATTTTCGGTTCTAGCTAGAAAAGAGAAACAAAATGAACAATTGGGTAGATTTTTGGACATGTTTAAAAAGCTACATATAAACTTACCATTTGCTGAAGCTTTATTACACATGCCTAAATATGCTAAATTTATGAAAGAATTGTGCTCTAATAAGAAAAAGCTAGAAGGCAAAGGAACGGTTCAGTTGTCCGGTAATTGTAGTGCTATCTTAACCAATAAAATTCCTAAAAAATTAGAAGATCCAGGTAGTTTTACATTACCTTGTGAATTAGGTGGAAATTTTGTTGGAAATGCTTTATGTGATTTGGGTGCAAGTATTAATTTGATGCCTTATTCAATTTGTAGGAAATTGAATTTAGGTGATTTAAAGGAAACCCAAATGATGCTTCAATTGGCGGATAGATCGGTAAAGAGGCCAAGAGGAATAATTGAGGACATATTGGTAAAAGTAGGAAATTTCATATTTTCGGTTGATTTTGTGGTGATGGACATGGACGAAGATAGAAAGGTACCGTTAATTATGGGCAGGCCATTCTTGAATACAGCAAGAGCCTTAATTGATGTTCATGGACAAACGGTTACTTTAAGATTTAACGAGGAGAAAATGAGTTTTAATGTCAATAAAATTTTAAAGTACCCCTCGTATGATTTTGAAGAATCCATTTGTTTTGTCGATGAAATTCAAGAATGTGTTAATGCAAAACAAGAGGAAATCATTCTTAATGATGAACTTCAAAGTTGTTTAATGCATCCCAAGGAAGTGGAAGAGTTGGAAGCAAAGGAGATAAAGTTGATACAAAATTTAGAACAAGAGCACAGTGAATATGAGGAAAGGGAGGATGAACCGTCCCCTCCTAAGGGAGATTCTGAACTTAAAGCAGTTTCATCTCATTTGAAATATTTATTTTTGAATGATAATGCTAAGCCAGTAATTAATCCATCTTCATTGACAGGGTTGGATGAAGAAATGCTCATTGAAATCCTCAAGAAGCACAAAGGAAAAATTGATTGGGCAATATCTGATTTGAAAAGGGTTAGTCCCAGCTATTATCATACACCCATGGAGGATAATTCTAAGCTGGTAATACAACCTCAACAAAGTTTCAATGAGCTTGATGCAATTCAACAATGGTTATATGACAATGAAGCATTTTATAAAGAAAAGACTAACCAAGAGATGAAATCAAAATGGGGCAAACCATACCAAATCGGACAACAAGAGGTTGCTGAAGCAACCATTGTTCTTAAAGATACTTAAAAAATGGTTTGGAGAGTCTAGCTGGAGACTCCAAAAACTCAGAACTCCAACTTTCTATCTCTTTTATGTTTTCAGTCAAAATTTGTGTTTTCTGCATGTTTGAGTGTTTATGTGTTTTGATTCATGGAAAAAAAGTACAATTACAAAGTTTTAAAATGAAGACATGTTTTTTCTTGGAAAAGATTTGATGTTTTTAATGGAAAAAATGCATTTGAGGAAGTTCAATTGTATGGGTGTGTGTCAAAGAAGAAAGACAGAAAAAAAATTAAAGACACGTGACCACGTGTGGCTTTCCCTTTGCCATCAGGTGGCCACGGGTTGCTACACTGCTTAGTTCTCGAAATTACACATGCCCACGTGTATTACAAGAGGAAATTTCACGTGGCCACGCCTAAGTCCTCTATCCCATTTTGCTTCTTCACAAGTGACCACGTGTAGTTCTCCATTGAACCTCACGTGGCCACGCCCTCCTCATCTACTTTTATAAACACTTTACGATTTCTTATCTTCTTCTTCATCTTCATTTTGCTCTCTTCCTTGCCCACGCCTCACCACCACCTCCACTGAAATAGATCATCATTTGCTGTGGACAGCAATATTTTGAGGAGGGTGTATTAGCCTCCTTTCAGGGAGTTTGTCTTCAACTTTACTTTTCTTTTTCATGAATTAAACTTTGTTATTTTTGTGTTTTGTGTTTTGTTTTGTTTTCTTTTATTGTGTTTATGTTTAGTTTTAGTTATGTATTAAAGACTTATGTAGTTCACCTTTTCATTTAATTTACATGAAAACTTAGTTTGCTCTAGTTGACTTCAAAACTTGAACACTTTGAACTTGGATATGGAATATGCATGTTTTGGACCTTTGCTTAGCAAGAGAACATTTATGTTGTTTAATATGCTTTTGGATAGGTTAATCTTTAACTTGATAAATGTTTGTTAGTTTCCAAATTCTAAAAAGCACTTAGACCAATTTTTCACTTGGAAAAAAATCAATGCAATAAAGTAGTGAAGTAAGGAAATTTAGAGCACTAGAACCTTCCTCATCACCCTTCAAAGCATATGAACAACTCAAGCAACTTAGAAAATGATCTAGGCAATATTTTTCTTGGTAAACTTGCTTAAAGACTTATGTCCTACCTTGATGAAATTATCCTTTGATTAACCATTTTGAGCTTATAAGGGTATGCTTAATGCGTATCATTAATATTTTCTTGTTACACCTAATGTTTTAACCATATAACCTAAAAAGCTTTTATCTCACCCTATGGAATTGGCCACTTTAAGATTAAAGAAATGAGTGAAAAAAGTAAAGTTTTATTGGGTGTAGTAAGAAAGTTTTAACAAAGTTATTAATGAAGTCAATTGAAAATATACCTTGTATTACCTTGAGGTTAGCTTGTAAAGGCTAGTTCAATAAAAAAAATAATAAGGTTAAAAAAATAATAAGAAAAAAAAGAGAAAAAAAAGAGAACGTTTGAAGTTTGAGAAAAGGAAAAGAAAGGAAAAAGAGAACTAGCAAATATGAAAAAAATATAAGTGTGGGGTAGTACAAGGAAAAATGGAGAAATATTGACTTCTTGGTGAAAGAGCATAAAGAAAGTTTGGAATCAAGGCAAGGATGAGCAAAATATATAGATTAAGTTATGGGGTTTTGTAATCTATTTGGTCTTAGAGTGGCTATATTCATTTTGATTATCTTTTATCCATTCTTTGATAAACATACCCTTAGCCCCATTACAAACTTTGTAAGACCTATGTGATTTTAAGTTTGTTTTGAGTTGTTTAGCGGAGATGACCTACGGGTTTCGGTGCTAAAGGAGAGGCCTATTGTGTTTCTAGAGTTTCAAGCACGAAACCGATTGCATGCATATGCATTCATATATTCTATACTTCATTATTTAGTTGTGTTGATATTTTGATTTTCAAAATTGATTAAAATGATTTGGTCTTGCACACACTCAAGTAAACTAGTTTATATTCTCTTGTTGAAGTTAATCTATTTAGAGTTTATGTTAAGTGCTCTTGTTAAAATGCTAAGTTTGGTTTTAAAATTGCATATCTTTGTTCAAGTTTGATGGTTTTGAAGGTGGGATTGTTCTTATTTGCTTGAGGGCAAGTAAGGTTTAAGTGTGGGGTATTTGATAAGTGTGAAATATATACAGTTTTTGATATATTTTTAGTTAAGTTATTTAGTTGTTTTGGTTTTATTTAGGTTAAATTAGAGTTAATTTATTGTTATTTATGTTTTTGGGGTTAATTCTGTGTTTTGTTTGATTTTCAGGTTTAAATTGGTATAAAAGGGTTTAAAGTGCAAAAAGGACAAAGTTTAGGGCTAAAAGTGTAAATATGAAGAAATTAG
>JBBPFJ010000186.1:0-123264 GCA_037975025.1 Excoecaria agallocha
TAGAGCAGATAGGCAAAGGAGACTTAATCCAAACATGAAAGAAGTAGTTAAGAAAGAGGTCATCAAATTGTTAGATGCTGGGATTATCTATCCAATTTCGGATAGTTCTTGGGTGAGCCCAATACATTGTGTACCTAAGAAAGGAGGTATGACAGTAGTTAGGAATGAGAATGGAGAATTAATTCCTACTAGAACTACCACTGGTTGGAGGGTTTGTATTGATTATAGGAAGTTAAATTCAGCTACTAGAAAGGATCATTTTCCTTTACCCTTCATTGATCAAATGTTAGAAAGGGTAGCTGGTCATTCTCATTATTGCTTTTTGGATGGGTATTCGGGGTATTTTCAGGTTTTTATATACCCTAGTGACCAAGAGAAGACTACTTTTACTTGTCCATATGGCACTTTCGCCTATAGACGAATGCCGTTTGGATTGTGTAATGCACCTGCAACTTTTCAAAGGTGCATGACCTCTATCTTTGGAGATATGATTGAGAACATCATGGAAGTTTTCATGGATGATTTTTCAGTCTATGGAGATTCATTTGAGATATGTTTAAATAATTTAGATAGAGTGTTGGCTAGGTGTGAGGAGACTAACCTAGTGCTAAATTGGGAGAAGTGTCACTTTATGGTTGAAGAGGGAATTGTTCTTGGCCATAAGATTTCTAGTAGGGGCATTGAAGTGGATAGAGCCAAGGTTGAACTCATAGAGAAATTACCACCTCCCACTACACTTAAGGGCATAAGATCATTCTTAGGACATGCTGGTTTCTATAGAAGATTCATTAAGGATTTTTCACTAATAGCTAAGCCTTTAACTAATTTATTGGTTAAGGAAGTACCTTTTGAATTTTCTGATGATTGTATACATGCTTTTAATTCTTTAAAGAAGGCCCTTACAACTGCACCTATTATCACTACTCCTGATTGGGAGTTACCTTTTGAGATTATGTGCGATGCAAGTGACTTAGCGGTAGGTTGTGTGTTAGGACAAAGGATTGGTAAAACTTTGCATGCAATCTACTATGCTAGTCATACTTTGTCACCTCCTCAAGTGAATTATACAACCACTGAAAAGGAAATGTTGGCTGTTGTCTATGCATGTGATAAATTTAGGTCTTATTTGTTAGGATCTAAAGTTATAATTTATACGGATCATGCAGCTTTGAGATATTTATTTGCTAAGAAAGATGCTAAACCTAGGTTAATTCGTTGGGTCCTTTTATTGCAAGAATTTGATATAGAAATTAAAGATAAGAAAGGCTCTGAAAATTTAGTAGCTGATCACTTATCTAGATTAGAAAATGCTGCAGGACCACTAGGGGATAGTCATGAAATCAATGAATTTTTTTCGAATGAATCTCTTATGTCAATGAATTATAAGCATGTGCCTTGGTTTGCAGATTTTGCTAATTTTCTTGCTGCAGGAATCATACCCTATGGATTGACTTGGCAAAAGAAAAAGAAATTTTTTAGTGATGTGAAAAACTATCTTTGGGAGGAGCCCTACTTATTTAGGATTAGTGGGGATGGTATAATAAGAAGATGTGTGAGTGAGGAAGAAACAGTGGATATTTTAGCTCATTGTCATTCATCATTGTATTCGGGCCATAATGGTGGGGCCAAAACTGCTTCTAGGGTTTTAGAGTGTGGATTTTATTGGCCTACTCTTTTTAATGATGCTAGAATTTTTGTAGCTAAATGTGATAAGTGTCAAAGGGCAGGAAACCTAGGGAAGAGAGATGAAATGCCTTTGAATAATATTTTGGAGGTTGAACTTTTTGATGTATGGGGAATAGATTTTATGGGTCCATTTCCTATATCTTTTGGGAAATCATACATATTGGTTGGGGTAGACTATGTCTCCAAATGGGTTGAAGCTGAAGCTTTACCAACCAATGATTCAAAGGTGGTGCTCTCGTTTTTGAAGAAACTCTTTTCACGATTTGGAGTACCAAAGGCTATAATAAGTGATGGAGGTACGCATTTCATAAATCGTTCTTTTGCATCATTATTGAATAAGTATGGTGTTCACCATAGAGTCGCTACTCCCTACCACCCACAAACTAGCGGTCAAGTCGAAGTGTCTAATAGAGAACTTAAATGGATTTTAGAAAAAACTGTTTCTAATTCTAGAAAAGATTGGGCACATAAACTTGATGATGCACTATGGGCATATCGGACTGCTTTCAAAGCACCTATTGGAATGACTCCATATCGGTTAGTGTATGGGAAAGCATGTCATCTTCCTGTTGAGTTAGAGCATAGGGCTTATTGGGCAATTAAGACCTTAAATTATGACATGAAAGATGCTGGTGTAAAAAGATGTTTGCAATTAAATGAACTTGATGAATTACGTCTTTTTGCTTATGATAATGCACGATTATACAAGGAGAGGTCTAAAAAGTGGCATGATGCTCATATCAAATATAAAAGTTTTAAGAGTGGGGATAAGGTTTTACTTTTCAATTCTCGCTTAAAATTATTTCCTGGAAAATTGAGGTCTAGATGGAGTGGACCTTTTGAAGTAACTCAAGTCTTCAACCACGGATATCTTGAACTTAGAAATAATAAAGGGGACTTGTTTAAAGTTAATGGGCATCGATGTAAAATCTATTTTGATGGGGCATATGAGAGTAAAGAGGTATCTTTTATCTCATTAGAATTGGCTTAGTGTTATTCATTTCTTTTTACTTTCTATTGTTTTTAAGTACATAATTTGTTTTTTGTTTCGTACCTTATTTGGAATACTTACATATTTTTCTTTTTATTTTACAGGTATTTATGATTTCTTTCTTTAGGTTGTTGATATTTCCATTTAAAAAAAAAAAAAAAAAAAAAAAATTCATGAACATTTCATCATTGTCGCGAGCGCGACAGTTGTCGCGAGCGCGACGAAGAAGAGTGGGACGGATCGCATGATTCTGTCGCGAGCGCGCCCTGATCGCTCTCGCGACTGTTTCATCTTGATTTAGGAATTCGGCTTCTGTCGCGAGCGCGACACTACCGCGAGCGCGACTGATCACTAGGAGATTCGGCATTTAGGTACTGTCGCGAGCGCGACATTGGTCGCGAGCTCGCTAGTTCAAATACCGTGCCTTGTCGCGATCGCGACATCCTCGCGAGGTCGCGACAGGACACGGGATTTGAATTTCTTAGGGTTTTAGCTGCCTTTTCACTTTCCCCTATATATAGTTAAAACCTAAAGAGACTATTCATCTTCTCCATTCAACAGCTCGAGTTTTCTTCCTTTTTCTCTCAAAGTTTTGAGATATTTTCTCCTCTGTTCTTTCTATTTTGATTTTGTGAAGCGTTTTTGCTAAGATTCTGTGTTGTTTCTCTTTCTTCTTCACTCTTTCTTGTGATTTCAACTTGGGTTTCTTTATTTTCCACCATGGTGCGCACAAAATCCATTGGACGCAAGGATAAGCAGCCAGTTGCCGAGCCAAGTTCTCCACCTACACCACCTGTTGAGTATCTTCAGGCCAGGTTTGAGTGTCCCTTCCCTATCTACTCTGAAGACGAAGGAAAAAAATTTAAGTTTTTTAACACCAAAACCTATGTAGGCATGTTGCATTTAGATACTGACTTGCTCAAAGATTTAGGGTTGACTGCTCAATTTGATAAATATATCAAATACATGAAATGGGAGAAATTTTCTGTCATGAATTTACCTATTAGGAGGGATTGGGCTGTAGAGTTTTTTGTCACATTGGCTTATGTTGATAATAAAAAGACTCACTTTAAATTTAGACACCAAGGTGCTGAGTTTACATTTGGTTTTGATGAACTTCATGATTGGTTTGGTTTTCCATTGAATGGAACACGCTTTAATTCTAATTTATTTGATCACCGACCAATTTGGACAACATTAACTGGCTTGGCAGAATTCAATAACAAAAATGCCTCTAATAGACTTATTAAGGACAATGGCTTGTTTTTATTTCATAAGTATTTATGCCATGCCTTGTTTGGACGCGTAGAAAGTACCAAGGTTCAATCAAAGGACTTGTTTGTGCTTCATTTGTTACTATCACGTAAAACACCATGTTCCATAGATTTTCTTTTTGACGGATTATACCATGCATCAATTGCTAGAACTAAAACTGTAGGTATGTGCCACATGGTAACCGGTATTATTTTGGGGTGTTTAGGTGATTTAGGTAATTTTGTTTTGGCTGACAATGAACATGTGACTTTAATGGACATACGTTATCTTCGTAACTCCCATGTTTTAGACAGACATGCTATGCCTCCGCAGTTTCTGTCCCGATTTGTGCAGGAAACAAGATCTGGTCGTGCCAAAGGAAAAGGCAAAGCACCAGAAACATCTACTGCTGAACCTTATGGTTCTGATGAGGATGATGATGAAGACGAAGCTGCTATGGCAAGTGCTTTTGGGGTGGGTTACGATGATCGTGGTGAGCCCAGTGTCGGTGCTGCACAAGAAGACACTGCTGGATTGCAGCGGGTCATGTCTCGGTTGGATGGGATTGAGGCTGCCAATCAAAGTATGGCGGCTCGGATGGATTCCCTTGAGGCGACTGTTCAGCAAATGCACAAGAGTCATAAGAGCCTCAGCCGCAAGCTCCTTTCCTTCTTTCGCCACCACAACGTTCCTTTCACGCCTTCTCCACCGGGGTCCCCAAGTGGGGCCAATGAGTAATGTTACCTTCTCCTTTTTGTCATTCTTTTTGCTTTATTTTCGTATTGTTTGTGTTGTGCTTGTCTGTGTTGTATTTATTGTTTTGTGGAGTCTTCCTTACACAATGAGGACATTGTGTCCTTTAAGTGTGGGGAAGCTAGTTGGTAGTATGCATATAGGATTAGTGTTAAATGTTTTATGTTTTATGTTAAGTTGTGTTATGGAGTTATTCTTTGTGAAATTATTGCCTATTAACATATGTAATTAATCTTTGCATGTTAATTATGAGTCGATTTGATACATTTACTAACTTAGAATTAAGGATCTTTAGTTTTAATATGATTATGTTTCTATGGATAGGCATGTTTAGGTAAAGTACTTGGGTATATAGTTCTTTTAAGCCAAGTTTCTTTATATATGTGCTTTAGAATAGTAAGAATGCATGATGTAGAGTTTTGCCATAGCCATGGTGAGCTTTTGAGCCTTAACATATGAAATTTATTGTTTTATTGAGAGAATTCCTCTTGTATTCATTACTCTAGAACTTGTGTTAGATAATTTTTGAAATCACATTTAGTATATAATATGCATGAGAAATGATAAGGGCACTTAGATTACACCATTCTGGCTTGCTTTTAAAAACTTACCCTTTTGACTTTAGGTAGCCATTTTGAGCCTAAACTATTTTATTCATGAGCTTATATAAAGTCTTGTGCCAATTTCTAACAAATTAAACCTTGAGCTTGAACCCTTATGTGGAAAATATAGTTATGCTTTGATGAGTAGGATATAGTATTGATATATTTTAAGCATGAATTTTTGAATATGTGTCTAATCCCTTAAGTTTAAGTCACTAGTATTTTCATTAATAAAAAAAAAAGAAAAGAAAAAGAAAAGAAAAAAAATAATAAAAAAATAAAAATACTATACTAGTTTGCTTTGAGCCTTAAAAAGAAAACAAAAAAATAAGAGAAGCAACTAGTTGAAGTTGAGCTTAGGTGAATACTAGTGGGAATTGAAGAATCATTTTAAGGGATTATGGACATTTCATTAGTAAGATAGATATCATGCTTTAGTGCAATTTTTGCAGTATAAAGTCTTATTTGTTTGAGTATTTGCTATATTTTTCCACATACATGAGCTACTTATCCCAAAAGTATTCCTACCTTACCCTAAGCCAAGCTATAACCCTTTAAAGACCCTTTTGATTTTGTGCATCATTTCATGCTAGTGATGGAGATTTTTATTTAATACAAGCTTATGGTATGTGGTGGTACAAGAGGAAATATGAGTTAAACACAATCCATTAAACACTTGAGTGACTTAAGGCAGAAATTATGAGAGAATAACTCTACATTTTGTATTACTTGCTAGGATAGAGTACATGTTGTAAGAAATAAAGGTTTTTAAGAGCTTCATATCATTTGTACTTTGCATTCTCTTGTTTATATTATTTTGAGCATATGAGTATTAAACCTTATAGATCCAAGATTTTATTTTGGTATTAGTTGACATTGACTCATGATTAATATGTTAAAGAAACCTTGTGTGTTAATGTGTAAGAATCTCAAGAAGGATAAACTCCATATTCTATGTTTTATGTTTTTAATGTTTGAGTTTTGTTGGTTTCTAGCATTTTGAGTTTTTGCTTGAGGACAAGCAAAAGTTCAAGTGTGGGGAATTGATATGAGCTTGAAAAGCTCATAAATATTGTATGTTAATGTGTGGTTTAGTCTAGTATTGTGTTTATTACTTTGGTATTTTATATGAATTTTGTTACTTTTATGTGTTTTGTGTGTGTGTAGTTGTTTTATTTGTTTTATAGGAGAAGGGAATGATTTAAAGATAAAAGGAGTTAAGTGGAGGAAAGAAATCCATATGAGCTACATTGAAGGTGTCGCGAGCGCGACAAGGAGGAGTGGTCGCGACAGAAGGCGGGGAAGAGAGCAAGGAGACAGGCGTGCCATGTCGCGAGGGCGACAAAGCAATGAGTGGTCGCGACAGCCAGCGGAGCCAGCCAAGCAGAGGCGTGTCTTGTCGCGAGCGCGACAGGAGTCGCGAGGTCGCGACAAAGTGCGGATGAGCAGTTGGAATTCTGAAGTGATGCAATTTTTCTCAAAACAATGCAACTCTTGTGGAAGGACATCTTGAAGGGACACAATTTTTAGATAGGCATATATATGCCATGTGAACAGAATTTTAAGGGAGGATGAATGTTTTAGAATTTGATTTATGTGATCCTAAGAACATTTAATTTTCTTTAGTACTTTAGTTTTTATTTTTCATGTTTTGAAGAGGAGACAAGAAGCAAGGAAGAAGACATCTTGTGTGAAGGGAAAAAGGGTTGAGAGATCCCCTTCTCCTTGTTCTTATTTTTATCTTTCTTCCTTGTAATTCCTTAAATGAATATTATGTTGGCATTTGATTATTGATGAATGAATTTCTATTTCCATTTATAATATTGATCTTTGATTGTAGTATTTGCTATTAAAACTTTATTAGTATCATTATAAGTTAAGGAAGACGACCTTCGAGATGGCAATTCCTTTTCTGAAAATTAACATAATGATCATAAATAAGGGAGTTAGCGAGAGCAACGTCTTATTGAAAGTTAATAGGAAATTCATTATCAAAGCATAGTTAGAGAGATCACATGTGGAGATAATTGCTATAGGTTGGTGTTTAAACTTAAAATATGTAATTAAAATCCATTAGTTCATTAACGAGAGTTGAGAATTAGTACTTTAATTGCATGATTTAGGCAATCTAATTCATGTCGAGAGAGTGGATTAGGAATTTATTCCAACTTGGCTTACTAATAAGATTAAAAATTATAATTAAAATAATGGTATCAAATGCATGATTATTTAGTTTCATAATATTTGTTGTCTTCTTTGATTAGATTTAACTAGGATTTAATTAATTTATGCATTAGAATAGTTAGAATTAATCTCACTTTTGAACATCGTAAACAAGATTAAAATTGAGTAGTAATAGTGGGTGATTAAAATCAACATTTCCTCGTGGGATCGATATCTGAAGTACTATAACGGTACACCGTATACTTGCGGTAATTAAGCTTATAGAAAAAGCATATCATTAAGCATCCAAGTGATAGTATGGAATTTAAAGTTAACTATCATCACCTTAAGCCATACATTGAATCTAGGTTTAAAGTTGCTTCGGTGGTAGTTAATCTTATAGATGTTCAATAAGTGTTAATTTTTTTCTACTTGTTTGTTTTAATTTTTAAGCGTTAATTTTTGCTATATTTTGCTGAATTATATGGTTCACAAATTGTGAATTTATACTTGCTTTGTTAGGATTTATTTAGATGTGCACGTGTTGATTGACATAGGATTGAATTTTAAAACTTTTGCAGAAAAGTTGCTTGCCATGACTGGGATAGATTTGTCTCTACCTTGACCAATGTAAAGTCTTAATGAGTTTTAGTATATAATGGTTTGTCACTACTGAGAGGAACTAGTCTTATCTTTGACTAATTTGAAATTTTCATGCATTTAGTCCAGTACACTTGGTCACGGCTGAGAGGAATTAGTCTCAGCCATAACCAATGAAGAAATAGTGAATAGAAGGCTTTACTATGGGTAAGAGGAAATTATCTCATCCATAAGCAATTAAAAATTTTTAAACTTTCAGTCCAAAATAGTTATTTATGGTTGAGACAAATTGTTCTCAGCCATGACCAGTTAAAAATCAAAATAGGTATTTTGGTATCTTGTGTGAGTCATGGTAGAGACCATTTTGTTTCAGTCATGACTATAGGGGTTTCAGCTGAGACAATCTATAAAATGGCCATTTTGGTATGTCTTTTCATCTTCGTTTCATTTTACTTCTTCATTTGTCTGCATTTTCAGTCCTTACACCCTCTCAACACCACATTTGATACTCTTTTGGTGAACAATCAACAACAAGTAAATATTTTTCACTCTCTTCCATTTAAATGTCTTTTTGGTTATTTGTTTTTGTTAGCTCAAGGCATGATTGATTATGGGTTTACTCAAGAATGGCTATTATATTTAGATGAGTTTGTGTTAATGCAGTTAGGGTATTAGTTATTCCTTTCTCAATTTAAAATTGATGCCTATCATAATTTTGGTGATTTGCAAGTTTCGTTCAATGTTCTCTCTTTTGTTAAATATTTGAAACAAAAATGTTTTTAAGATTAATAATATTTATAGACAAATTGGTCTCGGTCATGACTCCTATAGATTTCCCAAAACTCACCATTTCATTAACAGTCACAGTTGAGATAAATTAGTCTCTACTATGACCTATACACTTTTTAAAGAAATCAGTCTAGAAGCATTGGTTACAACTAAGATAAAATGGTTTCAGCTGTGAACCCTTCAAAAGTACAATTGTAATAGCTTGGTCATGATAGAGGCAAATCTATCTTGGCCTTGACTCTTTCACAATATAAAAGGTAGAGTTTGTTTGGAAATAAAAGGGAGGAGACAAGGATTTTCATTTTTTCTATATTTTCTTCAACAGTTTTTAACACTATATTTTTATTAGTTTATCATAGTTTTAGTTTAGTTTCAATCAAAATTTACTAAAGTTGGATAAGAGAATCTTATTCAACAGATCCAGATTCATTAAATGGGCTTAATAGTTTCTTTCTCTCTTGTCTCTTTATTTTATTCAATGTGTAGTGAGTAGTGAACTTGTTGATTGGGGATCTATGATTTCCCATACCCATGTAAAACTTTAAACTATTTTATCATCTATATATGATCGGATGTTTTATTCCTTTTTGTGATTATCTCAATGTTCATTATATGAAAGTATTTTATCATTCTCTTGCTTTAGATGAATTGATTTATACTTGTTTGGATTTAATGTTTGAATGGTATATTTTTACATGTTGTAGCTGTATGTTTGATAGTGATTTTAGAAAAAAAAAGGCCATTAGATCTATAGTTATTGCATTATAGATCTACAAATAGGTAAGGAATGAATAGGTACTAGGTTGATTGGCTCCAAGATGGGAAATCAACCTATATCTAAGATTTATAAGACTTATGTTTAAGCTAGCTATTAGATTAGCTTCCGATTAGGAAATCGAACAGTTAGAATAGTTGGCTCCATAATGAAAAACTTGGATATTATTTGGTCATCCACATCTAGATCATATTAATTTTATGTTAAAAAATAATTTGCATTGGGCATGGGAATGATTAGAGACTTGAGTTGCATTTTTATTAATTGTTTGATCTTAATTTATATTCTCTATTTTTATTGCTTTTGATTGCATTGCACTTTAAATTTAATTTACTTTAATTTTGTTTAGTTAATTCGAGTAGATATAATTTTAATCAACAAAAACAATTGGGGAATTCTTTGCATATATAACTGATCAATCAATTTTGTCTATCAACATAATCTCTTGGGTGTGATATTCCTAAGGTCTTAAATGTATTCTTTTATATTACTTTGCCGATTTAGTACACTTGCTGATGTCCAGTCAAGTCCCCTTCATGATCGAAGTATACTACTTGACATATGCAAAAGGGTTGGAAGTACAATCAAATCTAGGCAAATCTGGCATCTTGAACCAGTGAGGGAGTGGCTCATCCCCATCTAAGTCCCTATTATTTGCATTCATTCCTCTTCCAGTGAACAATGCCCAGATGATAGCCTCTACTCTATCCTCTATCTTTTTTAAGGCAACAACTTCAGCTCTAGGGCCTTTATTCTTCACAACTACCATGGAAGGCTTTTCCTCTTCATCTTCTTCGATAATAACCATTCTCAAGATCATGCCTTCCCTCTCTCATCAATTCCACTTTTGGCATTTGGAGCACAAACACATTTGTCATGGTAGCATCCCTAACATATGTTTGCTCTGTTATCTTGAAAGCAGATGTCCTAGGTTAAGTTCTAAGATTTAGTGTTGAAAAAGCCACCAGACCACAAATCATGGCCAACATCCTTTCCTCAAACTCTTGGAACTATAGATCCATCCTTCTATGTAGTTCATCTCATGCCGTTGCAAGCCCAGAAATAGAGGTAGCTAGCCTTTCCCTTAAAGACATGACCCTTGTAGTCTTATTTGTAACTCTCTCAACCTCATTTTTTAATATCCTATCATCCATTGTCGATGTAGTCTCTTAACTTATTTTTGGAAACTCACTTGAACCTGACTCTAAACTTACCTCTAACTCTGAACTTGACTCTAATTTCAACCATGGTAGCTCAAGCATGGATCTTCGGATAAGGCAATCATTTGACCGTCTAGACCACCTAAATGAATCTATAATGGCTATAAAAGTCAAGCGTCAGGGATAATGCACAGTGATAATGCATAAGCATGTTATATACTTGATGCATGAAAGCAATGAACATGTTTTAAACATCAATCACAACCACTTACAAGAAAAACAAAACCTTCCAAGCTTATCAATCCTACATAAGGGGTTATATGGTCTCTTTCCTAGGTGGGGTTAGCCCATGGATCAACAAGGGACCCAATCGATAAGTATGATGCACGGTGGAACATCAACAACATAACATCTCTTAATTGAAAGCATAGGCATATGGGTTTTGGCCATGACATATTTAAGCAATCCAAATAATTAGGGTCGTGTGACACCCTACATTCACTCATAAACCTCTACCTTCAATACCCGAATGGCAATCATAACACTTCTAATACCAACCACAAACCATCATCACAACACAGCCACATAAACATCATCTATGTGTATATCATAATATATGTTCACTACTAATTAGCATATGTTATAAAACATAATACATTACATGCCAATTATCAAAAGCCTAATACATAATACATCTACAAAAAGGTTACATGCACATGCCACTTCACTTCTCTTTTGTGGAGTCTTCAGTTGTCTATTCCTATGCATAGTCAAACAAACCATGCACTAAGCAACATTGTTAACCAGTGGCAGATACAACTACATAAAATTTCATCTAAAAATCATAGCAAGTAAAATTACTATTTGACCTCTAATTATCATTATAATTAATTAAATTAACTTCTATTCTCTTATTGTCTTAATTTATCTTTTAATCCTTTCCATATGTATTTTCTCTCAATTAATCATGCATAATTCTTACTTAAGTGAAAAATTACCATTAGGTTCCTAAACTTCATTTTCATCATATTTGACTTTGTTTAACCTTAATTTTTACGCTTCTTGTTTCCTTTCACTTTTTTTTTGCATTTTAAATGTAAAATTTACATTTAAGTCCTTCTATTCACTTATGAAGTGACAAATTATAGTTTGGTCCCTAAAATATTTCTTAATTTATGATCTGATCTGTTTTTGCTTATTTGACTATTTTGACTCTTTTGATCACATTTTCAATGCAAATTTATGAGTTTGCCTTTGATTTCTCATGTAGTTACATTTTTATCCCTTACTAATCTATTCATTACATGTTTCACTTTATTTATTATCTACACATGTATGACATATTTTATGTATAATTTACCGTTTAGTCCCTATTTTCTTGCATATTTACAATTTCTCCCTTAATAGTGCTTAGTGAAAATCTTTAAACCCAATGTGTGAGGTGAGTATTTTATTTACACTAAGTGAACTGAAGAGGTCATTTAGGGTAACCCAACTACTGTAAAATATATTGAGGGATCATTTAGGGTAATCAGCTTCTCAATTATAAATCTAGTGCAAGTGAAGGATCACTTGGGGTGACCAACTTCTCACTATAAGCCTAACGTGAGTTGAAGGGCCACTTGGGTGACAAACTCCTCAACTGTGCATCTAATATTTGCTTCAATTTGAATTAACTCTCTATATTCTTGGATTGCTTACTAGCAAATACTTTACTCCATATTTGCTATATTTTTACATAAATTCTCATGTCATTCACATTATGTCACTTATTTCACCTTTTAATTTCTTATTCATTTAATATCATCATACATGAAATCATAGCAACATGATGAACATCATTCAAACTTGGTGAAAACATGCCATTTTCCTTGTGTACACCATTCGACCACGTATAGTGTATAAGCATACATTATGGTTTTTCATGTAATCTCATATATATGTCACATGCTTTCATAATCATTTCTAGCTTTTACATGCAATTACATATTCAATTTGAGCTTGTATTTCGTTAGCAACCAAATGGACATCATTATGTTTACTATACATACATTATGTTTGTATATGTTCTAAGGTTCTAATTATGCCAATTAGTTTCTTTTATCATCCAAATGCCTAATTTAAGTCAATAATTCGATTAATTATCAATTTATCACATAATACAAATATATTCACCTTTTGGCCACACTTTGTCCATCCATATGCATTATGAATTTCCATGTAATTTCATGTCTCATATGGTGGGATTGATTTACAGTGGGATTTAGAAGAAGGAAGATAAAAAATGGAGGAAGAGAGAAAAAGGTTGGAATTCACTACATTTTTGGTTTTAATTTTAGAGGAGAATGAGATTTGCCTTTTTATTCCGATTATTGTCGAAAAAATTTGTGGTTTTTGGGTGACTATTCTACCTAAAAATCAACACTTTATATGGACATAATTGTGCCATTTGTTAATTTCTCATCGGCTCATCCATTCTTATTTTATTTTTCCATAAAATATTATTCAAAAAATTCCTAAATATTATAATTAAAATATTTTTAAAATTTTAGGTCAATTAGAGTTTTTTTCGATAGGTTTTAAAGCACCGAAATATTTTCAGTCAATTCGAAAAATTAATTTTTTTCCCTTTTTCAAATTTCAATGTTCCCCTCATCAGAATCATATAAAATATTTTTTTTAGAGTGTATAAATATATCCATTAATATGTGTTTAAAAATCATTCTGACATTTTTTTGATATACTTCCAAGTTTGATGGGAAAATTCATCGATTTGGAACCCAAAAATTCAACACTGTCAAAAATATTATTTTTCACTTTTAAATATTAATTGGGATTATTTGTAGTAAATTTGGGCAAATGGAATAACTTTTGGAGATATATGGAATATTTTTGGCTGATCAAATTTATGGTCAACCGTATAACGGTACCAAGGAATTTCTTCACTATCTATTTTTGGGACCTATTTGAACTCAAATTCTTCTCAAATTATATCAGTAGACTCCATTTAACTCACATTATCTCATCTAATGTTTAATAAAAACTTTATAATAGGTCAACCATCCTAGGATTTCTCTAGGCTGTGCACCATTAACACTTAAGTACTTTTGAATTTTACCGTATTATGCCTATGTAATCATATCAAAAACCAATATAGTGTTACTATTCATGCTCTAGAATGTATTGATCATGTTAGATGAAATTTTAGGGTGTTACAATTTGGGCCCATCGAGGTATGGCAGCCTTTGATTATTACCCTTCTAATTTAGTTGGATTGGTTCAATACATAAGGGCCCACATAGCAATTAAGAATCTATTAAAGTTACACAATCTAAAGAAAGTAGCTATTATCATTAAATGGGCTATAGTCGAGTGATGAATCTTTAGGACTTTCTAAGCATGGTCTCTGTAGTAAATACAGTGACCCAAGGTAGCTAAGTTCAAGGTTACCTGATGATAAAAAATCAATATGTTTCTGAAAGAGAGCATGAGTCTCAAAGCTTTAACCTTGATCTTCACATTTTCATAAAAATTTTTGCAATTTTTGAAGGTTATCTTCCAAAAGTTTTTGTAAAGAACTTTTAGAAAATCTTAATTTTGACATATAGCAATGATAGATGGATGTTATCATAGAGGGACAGTCATTTGTGGCTATTCTCTTTTAGTATAGTTCAGATCAAGTGTAATTTTGTAAATTATAGGGAGTTATATGAGGGATGACCATCTATCAATGATGGATGTCAGTCTGTGGGGTTATTTCCAAATTTCCCAATTTCCAATTTTTAAATTTTTTATTTGGATAAGATTTTGGAGATCTAATTAGTACTAGATTTTTGGAATTTAATTTTCATTTTCTGAGGAGTTAGATTTCAAATTGGTTTGCAACTCTTATCTAAAAATAAAATGCAAAAATTAGGGTTTCTTTTGGGGATCCTCACATTTTTTAAAGAGAGAAAAAATAACTCTCTGCTCTTGAAACAAAAACTCTATGTAATCATTGATACTAAAATACACAAAGCTTTCTTTTATTTTCAAACATGGACATCAAGGATCGATGTTAAGATCATCATTCTTAAGAGTTATAGAATCACTAATCCCGAGGGTAATATGCTAGGCCTCAAGCTTCTCTTTCTAAAATCCATCATATGATCATGTAGTTATTTGTCTTTAATTTTACCTTGTGATTTTGCATTTATATTATTTGATGTATGTTTGTGACATTTGGGATTTCATGATTATTTAGTGATTTTTCATTCATATAGAATGGTATGTTAGGTTTTGTTTTATACATGCTTTTTCATTAATGCTTGATGAGGTTATTGCATTTATTTCCAGTATATGCAAGATTAATTTATTTTAAAGTAACCTAAGTTTTATTTTATTGTTATTTTCATAGTTTGGACAAGTTTTAGAGTTCTCATATTGCATGCTTAAGGCTTAAGATTTATTGTCCTTGTTTTTTGAGTTTATTTATGCCTTTTCTTTCTATTTTTTGAGTGATAAATAAAAAGAAGACATCACAAATGACCTTTTATTAGTGTGACAGATGGGACATCGTGATGCCTTCTTCTCGTCCCATCTCTCTCATTTGTTTGGTCATCTGTCCTTATTTTGGGGGCATTTGTAGCCCTATTTTCCTCCTTTTTAACTTATTTTAAAGCCATTTTGTTAGGATATTTCATATTATATATTTAGATGCATTTTTAGCTTTTTTTTTTTGCATTATGTATTCCCTTATTTATTTATTTATTTATTTATTTTTAGCATGTCTTTTGTGATTATTTTTAAGTAATTATTTATTTCATGTTTGATTTGTTTTTAACATGCTAATTAATTTGCTTTCTTTTGTATATATGTGAGAGTTGTTATTTTCATGCATTCTTAAAGTTTTTTAGAGAGTACTCTAACCTTGGAGGTCAGTATTCAATTAGTTTCTTCTCTATGCTTTTTATTCTTTTATTTTATTGCATTTTAATTATACTATATTTTGTTTTTTTTATTATGCTATATTTGTTACTTTATTCATTGTTTAATTTTGGTACTTTATTCATTTTTGGATGTATTTTTTTCTTGGAATGTAATAATTTAGTAAAAAAGAGAGTTTTGGCATGATAATCCATAAAAAGTCATTTAAATGTCTTATATTTAATTAACTTGTATTTTCATTAGAAAAATGAACTAATGTCCAATTTTCATCACAAAATCACACAACCAATAAGGAGTTATATTTTCAACAAAATTTGGGATCACTCATCCTAAGCTTTCTTAAAATTGACAAAAATTCTTTATCTTCCCTTTTTTTAAATATGTATGTGGGAACTAATGTTCCTTAATCTAAAGAATGACCCATTTTATGTATGATATTTTATCTTTTTCTTTTGCATGATTTGGTCGTGGAATAGGTTTAAGTATGAATTATTTATTTTTTTTTATTGTTGTATTCATTGCTTTACTTATTTAAGTGGCATGTTTACTTGAATACTTTTTAATGCACTGTGTGAGAGGGGAGGTAGAGGATTAATAAAGAAAATCTAATTATAAAACAATACCTAACCAAGATACCAAGGAAAAGTGATGTCCCTAACACTTATCTATGTTTGGGCATCAAAAGGTCGAGATTAATTTTCCATTGTTTTGTTGGGTGGTGATTCAATGACACTTATCTCTTTCAGCCCACATTAGATGTAACGCCCTAAAAATTTTGATTAGTATGAATAGTACTTTTTATGTTAAGAATATTGACACCGGTGGGACACTAGGGTAAATATTGCCTTCTGGACCCTTCGAAGTCCATATAAATTTTCTTCTAACATAGAAAAGTACAATTCATAATGAGTCTAATAGTATAATTTGATTTTAAATTTAGGCCAAATAGACCCCCAAAAGGCTCAGAGAAAAAAAACCTAAACTTTTATTAAGCTTTAATGTAACTTTGATCGAGCCTAAAATACTCCATAGACCTCTAAAAATTATTTCAATCTCATAAACCTATTTGAGAAAGCATAAATGAATTTTTAGAAGTAAAAAATAATTTTTCAGACAGTTCTGGATTTTCTGGTTTTGGACCGTCGAATTTTGTTTTCGAAGCTAAACGTATACCGAATTGATATCAGAATGATATGAACTTTTAGACACACCTTACTTGATTTATTTTTGCATTTGGGGGGAAAATTTAGAGAATTATGATGAGGGTAACATTGAGATTGGAAAAACAATGAAAAATAAAAATTAAAAGATTTATTTAGGTTAAATGCCACTTTTAATTTGTTAAAGGATATAAATATCAAAGGAAAATAATTTAGGATCACCTGCACCCTTGGTTGTGAATGAGAAAGTGTAAGAATGAATGTAGTGGTGACAAGTAGCTTAAAAATAGGCCATTAGATGAAATAGTAAATGATTAAATCCTAGCCCTTCAATTGGTATACTAACAGACAAAATAAAGAGGCTTAAAATTTTCTACCAGCATTCCTAAAATATAGCCATCCTCTTCTTTTTTGTTACTAGGCCAAATAATTTCCGTTTGCATAATTCTCCCATTTTTTCCTTCTTTTCTCAAATCCCACCATATCTCAACCATAAATTTTACCTAAATACACTAGAGATCACCCTCTTCAACATAGCCATAAGTTGGAAGCATACAGAAACTTAGAAAAGGTGAATTTTTTTGTGAGAAAATTTTAACTTAATTAGGTAAATTCATGAGATGTGTTGGAATTATTTAGAGGTTTTGTTATAAAATTATAGAGAGTCATTAGTAGAGTCATTTGTGAGAAAATGTATGTTGAAAATCATTATGAAAACTCATAATTTCTTTCCCCTTCAATTCGGCCTAAAAGTAATTTTCAAGGAGAAGAAAAATACTAAGGAGGGAAAAGGCAAGGACAAGGAAGAGTGAGTGAATTCAAGCTATTTTGAGGTTAGTGGATATAATTCTACTCTTAATTTCATTTAATTTCTTTGAATTTTTCTGAAGCTTACATTTTGTAACTATGGTAATTTTGGTATAGTTGTGAAATAATTTGATATATGTTAATGAAATGATGTAATAACATGTAATGACTAAGGTGGCCGAATGGGGTATTCAAAGGTACTATGTGATAATTGACTAATTGATAGAAGATTTGACATAATATGGATATTATAATGGTAAATGAATCTAGTATATGTAATTAAAACCTTAAATTATATGTGTACATAATGTACATAAATTGGACATATTGGTGTTCATTTAAGTATTCACAGGTTATAGGTAGAATTTGAATGTGCACTTTTAGTTGAAGGCTTAAAATGGTTTAAGGAACATATGAGATATAATAATGCATAGAAAATCATGGTATATGTTTATGAACATAGCATGGCCGAATGTGGTACCTTGTGGAAATGATATGTTTGTATTATGTTTGTATAATATTTCACTTATTTATGATGAATATATATATATATTAATCACAACTGTACATGATATAAGCAAATGGGAATTATGACATAATGTGAAACTTATGAAAATTGATGAGGTAATATAACATAAGTTAATTAAAAATATTTTTTCTTAGAGTACAATGGATAATCCAAGATCTTAGGATATAATGGCTAGCCATAGGGATATAGACCACCATACTTATTTAAACACACACATCATATTGATAATTGAGGCATTTGGCCATACCAAGTGGCCATCTCCTAACACCCTAGAGTAGCAAGATCACGTTAAGTGACCTTTCTAGTTTATTAGGACCATTGGAGTCCTCCTTTCGCATATCTGATTTAAGGGTTTTCGCTGGGCACTACTAGGGGAAAATGTAATTTCACAAAAAAGTAAGGACTAATTGGGAAATTTGCCATAAATATGTTAATTAAGTGATAAAATATTAAATAAGGTAAAAAATGGAATTAAGCAATTAATACGGAGCAAAAATGTAATTGCATGAGAAATTAAGGGTAAAATGGTAAATTATATCAATAATATATTAATAAGGATTAAAATAGTAAAAAGGGCAAAATCATAATTAAGGAAAATTTTAGGGATGAAAACATAATTTGCCACTATTTAAGAACAAATAAGGACTAAAATGTAATTTTGAATTTAAATATGAATACTTACTAAAAAGAAGTAAAAGAAATAAAGATTTAAGTGAAACTAGCTTAAATTATAATAAAGTTGAAATTTAGGGACTAAATTGCAATTTACCACCTTAGTTGTGTAATAAGTAAGAAAAATGCAACAACAAATATTGTTAAGGATTTAATAGTAATTTAAGGATTTAAGATTTAATGAGAAAATAAAAAGGCAATAAATAATAACTAATGGCAAAACGATAATTTCTTAGAATATTATTATTGTAAATGAATTTTGTGTAGTGTATACACCACTAGACAACATAGTTACTTAACGGGTGGTTTTTGTGATTGCATGCAGAGGATAGGTGATTGAGGATAAGTGAAGATGAGATCCAAGCATTATGCACATATGTTGTGTGGATGGATATATAATATAAATTGCCATGTGTAATGCCTTAGTCATTTTGAAATTTTTAATGTAATGGAACAATAGTAAACATATAGTTGTATATATTATTATGATTACTTGAATGGTGGTTATGTAATATATTGCGTTAATAAGTTGTGGCTTGATATTATAAATTTGTGTGTTGTTGCTAGAGTTTTGGAGGTTAAAGTTAAACATTTGGTAATGTAAATTTGTCATTTGGCGAGTTTGGATTGCATTATTTTATAGCTATTATAATACCTAAATTTCTACCAAATGAATAGTAATAAATTACTACAAAACTATAAATGGAGATTTGATGTAACATTTAAAGAGCAAAAACACTAAGTTAGGGATAATTAATAAGCTAAGGTAACCAAATAATGACGTAAGTGGTAATATGCCAATATCAAATATATGTTTGAACTTAGGGAGTCACATTTTGTGGTATTAGAGTATATTTAGGTAGTCCTAAGCTCAAAGTGTAAGTCTAAGTCTAATGAATGATTGAATTAATACATGTACATGATATATCAGGATTGAAGTGCAATTGAAATTAATTCTTACCTATCCCTTTGTACATTTTCAGTGATAGTTATGGCCTCAGACTCGAGATGGGTAGTTAAGCTAGTGAATGATGCTGACAATGGAGCATCCACTAGTCCTAAAGGTAATAATCCCATCGATTAACCCAGTCAGCATACGCCATTACCAGCTGCATAGGTACCTCCCCCAGCTATGCCACCAAATTTCATACAGTTGATGGAAGATTTGATATATCAAAGGATGGAAGCCCTATAGCCATAGCCTCAGTAGCTGCCACCATTGCTTAGAAAACCTATCCTAGAGCAGCTGAAAAAAATAGAAGCAAAAGATTTCTATGGTAGAGATCTGTTGACAGCTATTGAGGCTGAAGAATGGTTAAATAAGCTTAAGAGACTCTATGAGATCACACATAGCCCACCAGAAGAAATGTTAGAACGTGCGATTGCTTTATTTTAGGGACCGGCTTATACCTGGTGGAAAATAGTGAATAAGTATACACCAGTAAAAGTGATAACTTGGCAGTTCTTCCTCTACCAATTTAGGGAAATTTACATAAGGGAAGAGCACCAACGAGCTATGGAGAGTTCCTTTTTGTAACTCAAACATGATAATAGAACAGTGAAAAAATATAAAAGGGAATTTGAGAGGCTAAGTGCCTATATGAAGGACTACCACTCAACTCAGGAGAAATTGTGCCAGTTGTTTGAACAAAGCCTCCACAATAAAGTCATAGAGACATTAGCAGCATATGAATATACAAATATGATGTCCATAATAGAAGCAGCTTCCCGAGTTGAAATTGCATAAGTTGATGAAGTGAATAGGTAGACTATATTTGAATAGAGGATAAGACCTCCACCAACTAGTACTGGTTCCCTTAGTAGACCTAACAAAAAAGTCTAGGGGTTATACTACTCTATCATAACCTTTTTTAGCTACCCCGACCTAGAGTTAAAAGTCTATTACTATAGCCAACCCACCAGCAACTTTTATTGCCAGTACTCGTCATGGCAGTAATAGATTTGAATATCCTAGATGTTATCACTATGGTCATTGAAATATAAGGAAATGCTGGAAATTAACATGAGCTTGTTCGAGAGGAAGATCAAAGGAACATCAGCAAAAGAACTGCCTTCAAGCATATACTACTGCACCAGCTGCTCATACAGATAGCTTAGTAATGCACCACCCAAAAGGTGAGTGAGAGGTAGATTTACCAGTGCTCCATCTGTTAGAGGGAGTTCACAAATACCTCCTATAGTAGAGGGATGACCACCTGCCCACATCCATGCAGTGAGAGCCATAGAGGATCAGGATGCTCCTAATGACATAGTAGGTAAATTTTTCTTATTTGACATTCCTATTTATGTTTTAATTGATCCTAGGTCAACACACTCGTATCTTAGCACAAAGGTTGCACATAGGAGAGATTTTATTAGATCATAGGTAGATCAAGACATACTTGTAAGCAACTCAATGGGCATAACATAATAGTGAATAAAGTCTATAGAGGCTATACGTTTTAGATACAACATACCACCTTCTTTTCAAATTTGATTGAACTTCCTTTCCATAAATTTTATGTAATTTTAGGCATGGATTGGTTACATAAGCATCAAGTGATGGTCGATTGTCAATTAAAGAGAGTTGCATTAAAAACTCCAAATAGATAGGAGATCATTATTATAGGAGAAAGATCTGATTTCTTGTCTAATGTCATCTCGAATACTATAGCAAACCAATGCATTAGAAAAGGATGCAAAGCCTAATTAGCTTATGTAATGGAAGCAAAGGAAGAGAAACCTAAAATTAATGATGTTCCCACTGTTCATGACTTCCCTGATATTTTTCATAATGAATTATCAGGACTGCCACCAGAAAAAGAAGTTGAATTCACCATTGATGTTATGCCTTATATTGCTCCTATTTCTATAGTTATATACTACATGACACCTATAAAATTAAAAGAATTGAAGATATAGCTATAGGAGTTACTTGATAAAGGCTTTATCTTCCCCAGTGTATCACCCAGGGGAGCACTAATATTATTCGTGAAAAAGAGAGATGGATAATTATGCCTTTGTATTGACTATAAGCAATTGAATAAAGTTGCCAGAAAGAACAAATACCCCTTGCCTAAGATTGATGATCTATTCTATTAGTTGAAAGGTGCATGCATGTTCTCTAAAATTAACTTAATATTAGACTATCACCAACTTCGGGTGAGAGAAGTAGATGTGTCAAAAATTACTTTTTGCACTCTATATGGACCTTATAAGTTCTTAGCCATGCTATTTGGCCTCACCAATGCACCAACGGTATACATAAACTTAATGAATCATATCTTTCATCCATATTTAGAACAATTCATGGTGGTATTTATTGATGACATTATAGACACAGGATTTTGAGGCGGCTCTTTATTAAAGTTACCTAATGAGAAAATGGTTTCCCATACGTAGATAATGAGCAGAGGTGCTATGTTTTCTCCTTAGATTTCATGTTTTTAAAATATTTTTTGATCTCTTTTATAAGTTTTAAATGTTTAAAAATACTTCTTGGGATCTTTTCCCTCTTTATCTTTTTGAAACATTACAAAACGAGAAAATCGGGTTTTAAAACTTGGAGCAGTTTGGGATATTTCAGCTTTATATCAGCCTACATACCTTATAATTAGGTGATTCTAAAACATTTGAATCTTAATAGATAGGCATAAAACTTTGATGAAGATGCTTAAGTATAGTTCAGTCCTTAAGATTCTCAAAATTAGGCTTGAACATAGATTACATGAATCTATCCCTACACCTAGATAAGTCTATAATATTTCAAAAATAACTCCCTCTGTAAAGACTATATTGAGATTAATCTAATTTTAATAGAAATTAAACTCATTTTAGAGCAATTTTCATGCAAAGAGTATGATCTAATTCTGAAGTCATTGTTCCCAGTAATTTTTCAAAATCAAAACATAAATTTTATCCTTAAAAATCTCTTAGGAGCAGTCATCGGTATTTTTTCCATTAATCCCAATATAAAAATCCAAATTACATGATTTCTAATTCATTGGAAAGCTAAGATATAGGGCAACAAATGTATAGATGACACCTTGTGAAAAAATGTCATCTTTGGGCTAAAATTAGATAAATATTTTAAGTTAGAGGTCAGTAAACTCAGAAAAAGAAGGGCAAAAGGAAAAAGTCAATAGGCAGGTCAATGGTCCGTGAGCCACTCTTATAGTGCATTTTTGCACTCGAAAGTAGGAAAAAAAAGCCTAGGGAAAATCCCTTTAATCTTATCCCATTTTGGATATTATTTTTGGGTTTTGGAACCTAATCTCCACTTTTTCTCTCTCATGATCACTTCATCTTCTTCTTTTTTTTCCTTTCTTTTCTTTCTTTCCTCTCCCATGGAAATTACATATTTTTGACTCCAAAAAATTCTAAAAAAACAAAAAAAATGTGGAAAAATTCCTTGTAGCGTTAAATCCTCATCCTTTGGCAAATCGATACTAGAGGTAATGTTCCCAAGCACTAAAACCCATGAATTTAAATAACTATTTTTTAACTAATTGTGTAAATAATATTTTTAGTTTATTTTTTTGTTAATTTTGTAGGTCTACCTTAATATATTGTCAATTCCACATATTTGTTAATTAATTGTAAAATATGTAAGTTTGCTAACTAATTTTATGGATTAATTTTCTATTCTAGCTTGATAAATTAGTTATGTCATTATATAAATTTTTTTGTTGATTATTTGTGTTGTTATGTTAATTTGTTAATTATTTGAATTGTTAATTAGTGTTTAATTTAATTATTTATTAATTAATTGTCATATTATGTAATTTGTTAAGTATTTGTTAGTTTAATTTATTAGTTTGTTTTTAATTTGTTAATTTTTTTAACATATTTGCTAATTTGATGCTTTATTTAATTTCTTGTATATTTTAAGTAATATTATGTTTATATATGTTTCTTTTATGAATTTTGGTTGGGTTTTTTTCTAAGTGTTTATATTTGATTTTAGGTGTTAAATTAGTATTTATTTTGTTTCGTACATCGGTCCCTTTAGCGACAATCGGTTTCTACCATTGCTAAATAATTTTTCTTTTAATTCCTTTTGTTGGCAATAGTCCTCTCGTAACAAAAGTTTATATCAAGAGTTAGAAACTCCTATTGCTAAAAGTCCCAGTCACATTCCCCCTTCACCCTTACCTTTTTCACGCCTCTATCATGTCACTCCTTTCCTCATTTTTTGCTGATTTTTCCTTACTTTCTCTTTGACCAATTTTCATCTTTATTAATATTAATTAATTAATTTCATTTTTTAGCAATTTAATTTAATTTTCAATTATTACTATTGATTTATTAATTTTGGTAATTTTTTATTATTGTTTTGTCATTAATGATAATATTTCTAATTGTCATCATCATCATCATTACTATTGTGTAATGATTATTAATATTGCATTAATATGATTATGGCTATTATTGATGTTTTATTAATATTAATTTTTTATCATTATTTTAAATATTATTAATTACTTTATTATTATTCTGATTTTTTATATTATTAATTTGTGTTAATTTTATTTTTACAAATATTGTTATTATTAGCATTTTTATTTTATAATGATAATGTTTATAATTTTTTATTATTTAATATTATTTTTTAATTTGTTTGCCATTTTTTATCATTATACACTAATTACCTTTTCTTGTCATATTTTTTATATGCAATTCCATCTTGAGTTGAGTTAAAGAACCAAAGCAAGGTTAGCTTAGGACTTCCTTTATATTTTCTTATTTATTTTTGGGCTTGCAATATTTTTCATACCTTTTATTTAATTATCTGTAAAAGCTAGTAAAAAATAATTTTTACATGTTTTAATTAAAAATAACACCTAAAATATTTTCTACCTAATTAATTGGATTTTTCTTATTAAATGGATTAATGTCTTATTTTATTTAAAAAATAACACCAAATAATTTTATAAATATGCATGAGGGAACCAGTATTTCCAATTCAATCAATATCCAGTTTATGCATATTTTATTTGTATTATTTTTTTTATATCTTTACTTATTGTAAATAAAGGGTTTTTCAACGATAAGTCAAAAAACTCATTAAATTATTTATAAAAGTTTGAGTGGGATTTTTCTATAATAACAAGATCTATGTCCTTATTTTTCATCTATAAAATAACATATAAATTAAGAATTTATCTTTATGACTACAAATAATTTTTTATTTAAAATTGACTAACACGATTCTTTTTTCAAAGCCACGATGGATCAATTATCCCATTCTTTTTTATCTAAAATACATAAAAAATTATGCCTTTTTGCAAATATATATGTGAGGACCAATGTCCTCATTCAAATAAACTCAATTAATTTCCCAATTTATGTATAATTCATCTTTACATTTACTATTGATATTCTTTAATTGCTTTTAATACCATGTTCTTTAATGTTTTCTATGTATGCTTTATAACTTTCCAATGTGCTTAGGTGCACCTTTATTTTTCTAACATAATAACTCATGTGAGAAAAGAGATGAAATAAATTAATCTATAAAACTTATTTATATAACATTAACTAAAGGTATAAATAGGACTGAAGTTTGAACTATCTCTGGTTTCAGCTTCACTAAGTTAGAGCTCAGTTTTTAATGTTTTATTAGGTAACAACTCTATGATACCTGCCTTGTGGTGTCCAACGGATGCCCTTATAGGTTAATCGCTAATAATAAATGGAGATACCCCAAGCTACTGTCTCATACATTTTTAGGCCCGAGGCATCGTGGATTGGATTGAATCCCTATCCATTGTGAAGCAACTAGCCTTCATAAGTTAAATAAATCTTGATCTGGTCTCGAATCCTAAAAGCGGGCTTACGAGAACAACTGGATGTCTACATCAATGTGCATTATAGGGATCATGAGATTTTTCTCTAAAAGTACCTTTGGTTGATTTGATATAAATGAGTTTAGAGATTAAAATGTTTTATCTTTTTTCAAAAAATTGCATTCCATTCATACTAAAGCCTTAGAATTAAGTTAAGCATCCCTCTTTTAGCCTTTGTGTATTCCTAAAACATGACCTTACATTCACTCAATGTAGGAAAGTGTTAGGGAGGACCACCAGCCTAAGTCTCATACCTTTTGGTATACCAAATAGTGATCCAATTGGTCATTATACTCATGATGAGTTAGACCCATTAGCAGGAACTAGCTTAGGTAGACCTAAAGCTATATTACTGCACTCAGGCCCATGTAATAGCATAGATACTTTTAGTAGGGGGCTTGCACCATAAAACCTTACTTTTGATGTGGGATTTTATCATTCAAACGATGCAGATCAGTTTTAGGTTAACTAATTTGATCAAGGTTTAACCGAGTCGTTAAAAATAACAAATAAAGTCTAAAAATTTTCAAAAATTGTAGATATGCTGAAAATAATGTGTAGATTATTTTGGTTGGAAAAATTAAAATTTTCGGTAACATTGGTACTTTTAAAACGGATCGATTAATCGAACAGGATAAAAAATGAACTTTAATTGGGCTAAAATTTTATGTACAATCTGTATTCAAGATGATAAGAATTATGGAATTAGTTTTGAGGTGGTTTGGAGTTGGAAAGTGGGAGAAATTTATTAGAATAATTTATCGGATAATTAATGTGCCTTGGTTTAATTGAATCAAACCTATTATTTAAACTAAGCCTAAGCCAACTTGAGGAGGGGTATAAAAGCCAAGAAATAGGACAAGCACGAGATCCTTCTAGCCTTCTTTTCTTCTTCTTCAATTGAAACCACCATAGCTAATCTTCCTTCATTTTTCTTCATGATTTTTTTCTCTTTCTCTCTTAATTCAAGCACAAAAATTAATCTCCAGCCTCTCTAGTTGCTGTATCTATCTTTGAACCATTGATTGGAGGAAGATAAACAAGGAAATTCAAGTGATAAAGGCTTATGTATCAATTAAAGGTAAGAGAAATTATTGATTTTAATTTTATTTAAGGGTATCTATAAGTAATTTTAGGTGCTTATAGTCCATTTTTTAGGTTTATTTAAGCTAAAACCATTGAAATTTTGATGTTTCTATTGAAGGGGAATTTGGCCACTATTGGGCTTCTTTGAAGATTGAAAATTTTTATGGTTGCAAGATTAGAAAAGGAAGGTTAAGCACAAGGAAATAGGTAAGTGACTATGAAATCCTTTAATTTCCTAAAATTTTTATGAATTTGTTTTAATGTAAGTTAAGGAAAAATTTGTAAAATGTATGTATATTGAAATTAGTCCTAGAATAATGAAATTGGACCTTAATTGTGCTTAAATGTAAGCTTAATTTAATTAAATTAATTTTACATGAGGTATTTCCTTTGGTGGTCGTAATTGTATCTTATGAAAACCAAAGGGTGTTTTGGTTAATTTTAATGTTTTAAGCCTTAAATTGATAGTAAACATGAAATAACATGTCCATAAATTTTTATGGAATTTATAAGAATTATTTGAATATTTTTAAAATAATTATTGAACTATGTAACTAATGAAAATAGTGAATTTTTGTGAAATAATGCATGAAATGAGTAAATAATGTACCTATGAATTTTTATAGAATTTTTAGAATTTATTTGAATGTTTTTGAAGAAATATTTAAATAGGTATAAAATAAATGTATTAAATTATTGAGTTATAATTCATAATTTAAGTTAAAAGTAATGAATTATATTGATATAATTCATAAACTGTCTAAAATTAGTTAAAAAGATTTATTGACTAACTTATTGAAATAAAAAGACCATAAAAAGTATAGTGTGTAAAATAACCGTGTTGAATTGTTGAGAAATAATTCATAATTCGACAATAAAGTGGTGAATTATTATAAAATAATTCACAAACCATGTAAAAGTATTGCATATTTTGAACAACCTCAATTCTAGATAGAAATAGTAAGAAAATTATTAAAAGTCAAAAAGGTAAAATGAAATGTAAAGTCAAAATATTGAATTATTAAGAAATAATTCATAAATTGCTAAGAAATGGTGAATTATAATGATATAATTTGCAGAGTGTGTAAAAAAGTACTGAAAGAATAAATGGTTAAAGTAGTGAAACGAAAAGACTATACAAAAGATAATGTGTAAGGTGATCATAGTAAATTAGAATGACATAATTCACGAACTGTATAAAAGACACTGAAAAAGTGACTCAAAAGAAAAGGCTATTGAATAGTTAAAAGTACTAAAGAGGATTGATTGAAAAAATGTACTATTTTGAAAAAGTATTTGTAATTGCTAAAAATTTGGAAAAAGTTTTGAAAGTAAGTGATTTTGCCCTTATCAATAGTTAGGCAGTATAATTCTTGCTCATAATATAATTGGCTAGCCATAGGGATACCTTATACCATGGTGCAAATCATGGCGACTTGCTTTACTATGGTAGGATCTTTGATCTCCATAATCTTTGTTTGTACTGATATGATATTTGCTATGTCAGACTTGATCCTTCGGGATCATTTCTCAATATTGTTCTGTATGTGGCCCTGTGGGGTCCACGTCCCGTATATCCTATATGAAAAATTCTATCGGGATTGTCCTAGGGGCAGCATAATGAGAATAAGTTAAAAATGCAAAAAGGAAGCTAAAAATGAAATTCAAAAGCGAAAAAGGACCTAGGAAAAATTTAATTTTCCCAAAAATTATACTTAATGAGCAAAAATGAAAAAAAAATGTGTTTACAAGGGTAAAATGGTAATTTAATGATCAAACAACCCAAACATAAGCTTTTGTAAAGAAAAAGGACTAAAATGTAATTTTACATGAAAAGTCAAAATAAAGACCAATTGGTATAATGTATACCAATTAATATTTTGAAAGTGAAAAATTAGTGAAATAATACCAATATCGAAATTAATGTCTAAAAATGGTAATTTTGTAATTAGTTGAGAATTAAGGATAAAAAAGGACATATTGCATAAAAAGGTCAATCAAGGACCAAACAGAACTTTTATAAACCAAAGGTCAACTGGAAAGTAGAAATAAGCAAGTTAATGACAAATTTTGCAATTAACATGTAAAAAAAGTCAACTAATGACAATTTGGCAATTAAAAGATTAGAGTGGCAATTTTGTAATAATTGCATAAAAAGGACCTTTTTGTAATAAAATGAAGAAATAAAGGCATAATTACAAAGTTTTTCAAAATAATTGTATTACTTTGCATTGAATGTTAAAAAGCATTAATAATGGTAATTTGATAAATAATTAAAAAGTCAAAGTGAAAATAAATGAACTAATGGCAAAATTATTATTAAAGTGTGAAAAGAATAATTTTGTAATTAAGTGGAAAATCGAGAATTAAATTGAAAATTTGCCATAATAATGGCAATTAATAGAGTAAAAAGCCAAATGATATAATAAGTGTACTAGACTGATTAAATAAGAAATTTTGCCAAAAAAGCTAAAGTAAAGCCCAATAATTGCTTAAAATGCCAAAAGTCAATTAAAAAGTAAAAGTAAGCATAGTAATGACAATTTTGTATTTAAATTGCAAAAGGGTATTTTTTTTAATAAATTAAAAGGTTTAAGATCAAAGTGATAAGTTTACCAAAATTCTTGTAATGCTTTGAAAATATTGTTAAAAATATTAAAAGAGCTTTTCATAAGACCAAAAGGATTTTTTAAGCGTAATTAATGTAATTATGGTATTTTGAAAATTCTTCGATTTATAGTCACCACTGAGCATATTTAGTGCTCAGCACGTAGTGTTTACTGTGTGTAAGTTCTAAAGAGTAACTGGAGCTTGGTACACAACGGAGCGAGGTCTGAAGAAGAAATAATTGTAATTATTTGGTATTTTTGGCATGTATATGCTTAGATATTTGAAGTAAAGGATCGGATTGTATTTGAACTACTATTTGATGTGATAGTAATATCATTATACCTGTAAATGTGTGATTGTCAGTAAGTGATTCAGAATGGATATGCTCTTCATGTGTATGAATGCTTGGAATGCATAGATGTACTGTTATAGACTATTTTGCCTATGACAGGCTATGTTTTTGTCTGGTTATTCAGGGGGCTAGTAAGTTTATAGTTGTTGTGCTGTCAAAATTTTGATGAAATGAATAGTGTTGGTAGATAAGCTAGTTTATGATTTTGATTGATGGATAAGTTTTGGCTGTCAATGAATTGTTTGGTTAAGCAATTGATATTGGGGAAAAAAAAATTTTTGGCTTACCGCTAAATTTTGTATCAGAAAAGACTGTTCAGTTAAGGGTATTACACCATATATAATCATCCCATAATTATCAATCAAACTCATACTAGTCTTAACTTATCATTATTCCTTTAATGATAAATGACTAGGGATAGTTATAATAACATTAGATTGTTATTTACAAATATTATTATTATAATGTAACATGCCAACAATATAATAACATGAAGAAAATCTAATTTTGTTAAATGAAATGTGACATTACATAACGGACAAAATATTTGGCCTAGGGCATAACCACTAACAATCTTCCACTTGCACTAGGCCTAATTATATAAGTGTCTAATACCCATGGACTTAGTGTAATCATCATGTTTGGCTTGTAAGAGAGCTTTTGTAAATGGATTAGCAATGTTGTCATTTGTTGGTACTTTACACTACAAGAAAATTTGAAAATACCAACGGAAAAATAGCAACGAAAATGATTTCGTTGCTAAATTAGCAACGGAAAGCCCATTCCGTTGCTATTTAGCAACGGAAAATAATTTCCGTTGCTAAAATTGGTTAAACTTTGTAGATTTAGCAACGGAAAAATTTTTGGTTATCTTCCGTTGCTAAAAGTGGAGGGAATTTTTGGTGCCAAAATTCAGCAACGAAAATTAGCAACGGAATCACTATTCGTTGCTAATTAAGGCGCCAATAGATGGCAGAAAAAAATGGAACGAAAAATAGCAACGGAATATTTTTTTCCGTTGCTAATTTAGCAACGGAATTAAATTTCCGTTGCTATTTTAGCAACGGAACATTTTTCGGTTGCTAAATAGCAACGGAATTTTTTTCGGTTGCTAAAGTAGCAACTGAAATATATTTCCGTTGCTAAATAGCAACCGAAATAAATTCGGTTGCTAAATTAGCAACGGAATTTGTTTCGGTTGCTAAAATAGCAACCGAAATATATTTTCGTTGCTAAATAGCAACCGAATTTATTTCGGTTGCTAAAATAGCAACCGAATTCATATTCGGTTGCTAAATTAGCAACGGAATTTCATTTCCGTTGCTAAATTTTGTATATGAGTACATATGGATATATACACACATATACATACATATGCATATGTATATGTATGTATATATATGTGCATATATACACATACATATGCATATACAAATATACATACATACATGCATACATCCATGTATGTATCTATATACATACTTATACATATAAATATGTATTTATATATATACATATATACATATGCACATACATATACATACATATTCATATATATATATCCATATGTGCTTGTATGTGCATACATACATACATATGGATATGTATGTACATATATATACATACATGTACATATGTATGTATGCATAAATACATGTGTATGTATGTGCATATCTTAAAATGTGATATAACATTAGTGAATGTTGTCTTTAAGTTTTTTATTAAAATGTGTTAAATTCTTCTCTTTTAATTATTAAAATGTGATATAACATTAGTGAATATTATCTTTAAGTTTTTGATTTTATAATTTAAACTAAAATATATTTTAAATAAGGAATTAAAGTAAATAAATGTGTATAATAAAAAGAAAAGATTAATCCGATTTCTAAAATTGCTAATAAAATTAAATTAAATCAAATTAGTTACTAATATTAATAAATAAAATTAGAGAATAATAATAGTAATAGGGGAGTCTCTAGAATTCTCCGAATAGGGTATCAAGGCCATTAAAAAAAAAAAAGAGGAGTAAAAGTAACAGTTGAACAAACATAAGGAAAAACAGGAATGGAAGAAAAAAAAGAGAAGGCAGAAGGAGGACGGAATCCTCACCTTCAGCCGATCAACGGCGTTGTAGCGGCTGGACCACTATCGGCGACACCTTCCGCCACCGTTCACCAGCCACGCCGTCGTCCCCTTGCACCCAAGGCGTCGCATTTCATCGCCTCTCATGTCCCGATCCTCTCCCGTACCCGAAGCTACTCCCTTCCTCTCCGGCAACATATGGCGGCAACCGGTGGGATAAACAGCACCGACGGACTCCTGGTGGTTAGGTGAGTTCAGTAGCACCTCTCTTCAGTTGTCTTTCATCGGAATCTGGTAGATCGGCGTCTAATACATCCGTAATTTTCGGTGTAGATCCAGGCCATGTTCGGAGTCCGTTGGGCGCGTGACCACCGCTATTGGACTCCTCCCGACGTCAGCTTCCTTCGGGTGTGGTTGGTTTCATGCCGGTGAAGCTCCGGCGAAGTTCCGGCGCTTGTCCGGCGAGCACAATAATCGGTGAGGAATGATATTCCATGAATTACTATATTCTTTATTCTTGTTCTTCTTGCCTCCTGATTTGTAATTTGCTGTATTATTTAATTGATTTTAGATCTAGATTTGTTCAAGCTAGATTGCTGTGTCCTTACTGTTAAACTAAACAATGAAGATTTTGATGTTTTTAACTAATTAGATCTGGAACAAATTTGCAGGTAAAAAGATTTTGATACTTAAATGGGTATCATATGGGATTTGAAATCTTGTAGTCTCCCTCATAAAGTGCATAATCTTCAGGTAATGGTTCTTCTTTTTAGAGGAAATTTTGGTTTATTTCATTACTAGCAAAAATTCTAAGTTTTATTTGGAAGTTGGTGCGTGCTAAATGTTGGTCCTACCTTCAATTTATTAAATTTCCGTATAGCTCACATTAACACCAAATGCAATTGCTGTGATCATAATTAGGAATATATTATTTACTTACGTAGAGATTGCCATGCTATTTAGGATATTTGGAAGCTTAATTTGTTGGTTCCTCGCCTTACTTAGATTTGTCATGATTTTTTTAAATGTTGGTTCCTTAACATCCTTGATTTAATTACTGCTATCTAGTGTTGTTGCGAAGCTTAATACTTAGTCACAATAGAATTAATTTTTCCATATCTGTTTCAAAGTGGATCACTTGCACCAATTGTACGCAATTATATTGGAAGTCTTACTCTGACACTAAAAAATTATATACCTTCACTCAGTTACAGTATCAAACATGGCAACAATCATAAAAAAAACATAGCAATAATCTGAAAAACGCACTTCGTTATCATTATTTTATATAATTTTCTGTTTATCTAGATTAAAATAATCTTCGAAAAAGCCTTCCCTAGATTTGGTGCATTGTTGATGCAAACAAAAGTGATTAATATCTTTGCCTAAACTCATGATCAATTTTTGATATGTAACATTGATTGATAAATAATAAAGAATATATACGTTTAAATCTATCAAAGAAAAAAAAAACATTTAACTTGCATCCTTTGAAGATTATGAAAGAAGAATTTATTAATTAAATAATAACATTTTATTTAGTATCCATTCCAAAAAGAAGATTTTAACTCTAAAAATTAAAAAGGGTAGCAGTTGAGAAAAATATATAACATGTTCTGAAATTTATCAAAATAAAATGGACAGCTGCAAGCACTGTAGAATTATATGGAGACTAATGTTAAAAATAAATTACATTGCAATCCATATTATCACACTAAAGCATAATATAATTTATTTAATCATGTGTAAGCATAATAACATACCTTTATATGCATATTACCTATGTACTTTTATTTAGCATAATAACACACCTTTTGTTGAAGATCTGCTTATGTGAAGGTATCTCATTCGCATGTAAACTATACTTTTGCTTGTTATAGGCTGTTATCAGTGCTTGATAAGTTGATGGCCAAGAACAACATTTAGGTATTTCGGAAAAATGGGTCTATTTATGCGTACATCCTGGCTAGAAATTAACACTCTTGAACAGAGTTACATTTTAAGTTGCTGGCTAATTGTATTTTGTAAATAAACAAGATTGATAGTGATGTCCATCCTCCTGCACTTCTTTAAAAGAGAAATCACTTCATAAATCTTGTGATTTGTTGGTTTTTAGGCGATAATTGTTGAAAACAATTATATTCGCAAATTTTAATGTTTCTTGTTTCTTACTTGGGAATTAAGTTCGGTATCATTAATGTAAATTCCATGTCCAGTTTCTTGTTTTTTACATTAATTTGGCGTGACAAGGCATACACAACATGGCTGTTTTAGTGTAATTTGTTGGTTTTATATTTTACACTAAAACAGCAAGCTGTTTTAGTGTAATTTGTTGGTTTTCTATTTTAGTGATGGAATAGCGACGAAAAAACCGTCACAAATTTTTTTTATAATAGTTGCTAAATTTAGCAACGAAATTTAGTTTCCGTTGCTAAAATTAGCAACGGAATTTGAATTCGGTTGCTAATTTTGACCAATTTACCAAATGTTATTGGTTAGATTTAGCAATGGAATTTAGTTTCCGTTGCTAAAATTAGCAACGGAATTTGAATTCGGTTGCTAATTTTGACCAATTTACCAAATGTTAGTGGTTAGATTTAGCAACGGAATTTAGTTTCCGTTGCTAAAATTTAGCAACGGAATTTGAATTCGGTTGCTAATTTTGACCAATTTACCAAATGTGAGTGGTTAGATTTAGCAACGGAATTTGAATTCGGTTGCAAAATTTAGCAACGGAATTTGAATTCGGTTGCTAAATTTAGCAACGGAATTTGAATTCGGTTGCTAAATTTAGCAACTGCCGAATTAGCAACCGAAATTTTCGTTGCTAATTTCCGTTGTTATTTTCGATTAGCAACGGAAAATTGACATTTTCCGTTGCTATTTTCCGTTGCTAAATTGCAATTTTCTTGTAGTGTTATATATACTGACATCTTATCTTTCAATGATTTCATCCATGAGATAAAAATGTTTGAGTATATGTTTCAATCTCTGATGGGATATGGGCTCTTTAGCCTATGTTATAGCACCATTATTGTCACAATAAAGGTCATAGGACATTGAGTCTTACTAAGAGTAATGCCATATGACATTGGTAAAAATACACTTTTAGAATTTTGCATGCTAAGCTTATTTAGCACTATATCTATAAAGGTACTTTGACTCAAACAATTATCCTTTTAGATATATCCCTATAGATCTTAATCCTAAGGATATAAGCAACTCTACCTAGATCTTTCATTGAAAAGGATTTTTGTAACCAATCTTTGGTCTTTTGCAATATAGGGTATCATTTCCAATGAGTAATATGTTATCAATGTACAAGACAAGAAACATTATTGCACTCATACTAACCTTCTTGTACACATAAGGTTCATTTTTATTTTTGATGAAACAATCAAATAACTCTTTTATTGTTTCATCAAAATGAAGATTCTAGCTCCGAGAAGCTTGCTTGATCAAAAAATGGATCTTTGTAGCTTTCGTTCCTTCTTGGAATTCTCTAGATGGACAAAACCTTCAGGTTGTGTCAAATACACATCCTCAAGCAAGTTTCCATTACGAAACATTATTTTGACATCCATATGTCATATGTTGTAGTCATAATATACAGATCTAATAGGACACGACATTAACCCTAAATCTTTATAAAGGACAAACTAGGAGTTCTCCTAATCCATATCTCATATGGTGTTTTCTCAACCACCTTAGATGGAACTCGATTCAGAGTGAATGCAGCTATTTCTAATGCATAGCCCTAAAAGGATAAAGAAAGTTTTGTTTGACTCATCATCGATCGAACCATATCTAATAAAATTTGATTCCTTCTTTTAGAAACACCATTCCATTGTTGCATCCTTGGTGGAGTATCAAACTACCATATCCTAAAAATAGCAAAAACAAATAACAAAAATATTTAACCTAAAAATACGCTAAAATTGAACTTATAGTTAATTCATTAGACATAACTTTTGAACTCTTTTGAAGGCTTTTTTATAATAAAAATCGAGCTATAATGTTAAAACATAAAACCATATAAAAGGTAGTTCCAAAAACTATCCAAAACCACTAATAACAGCAGACCATAGCTCAAAATTTAGAATTACATCTACCAAATAATACCAATTACCATACAATGCTAAGAGTATCATGGATCAGGATTAGATTCATCGACTTCATATGCCATACTGCAGTTCTTTACATCTTATGGCACCTGTTCATGGTGGTTTTGAATATACACATTCTAATGCCTCTAATAGTTTAATGTCATCCTTGTTATATTAGATATAAACATATTAAATTAGAGTTTTGCATAAGAGTCACTAAACACGAGATCCAATAAGTTGAATTGCAAATGATCACATGAAAATAATCCATCAAGTCATCTTAATTATACAGTATAAAATTATGTTTATGTAGAAAATGAATAGTTCGAACACACTAGATCAACTTCTTGGTTAGTTTGTTGACATATATGCCTATACAGGATAACAATACTTAATAATAAACATCAACTTCTGTGGATGTAAGCCCTAAAAATATAAATATATATTATGTAGACAACAAAATCAGTAAGCTTTTTTTGTGAAAAAAGTATGGAGCAACTTAAAAGTATGATGTTTCGATATCATGAAAGAGGTAGTACATAGTGCATTATAAACAAAAAATCAGTACATACCACACCTAACATTTTACAAAAGCTTATCTATCTCATGAGCAAGAAAAAAGCAAGTTGCACCATATAATGAGTGCCATCACCTCCAACTATAATCACATCATCTTCCCCTTCCTTTATTACCTATATGCCATCATATTTTTTATAAGCAATTAATATTTTATGAATCTTATTTTGAATAGTCTCAACCAAGTCCAATTATTCACTATCAAAATAATGGATCACAATCACCTAAAACATTTTAAAAAATATATTATTTTTCTATGGCGTGTGACAAGAAGAAAGAGAGGTGTGAACTCTAATCATAACCCATAATGGATATCAGGAGCTATTGGTTTGTAATTCATGTTTACCTTTTATATTTTTATAAGAAACTCTTCAAATTTAGAAAAATACATATATAGCATATGTTACTATTAATAATATACTAATAAAATGGAGCCATTTTGTTTTAAGATATAATAAAACCATATGGTCCTCACATATATTCTAAACTAAAATAATGTAAGAGCCAACATATAAGACCATATGGTCCTCACTTATAAATGTATAATAGATATTGAACATAAGATTTCAAAAAAGTGGTGCAAAAAAAAAGAAAATAAAATAATAGAAGCTAAGTGTACTTTATGGTCATTGACAAGATTAGAATGGCTATTTTGAGCATAGTATGCCAAAATAAAAGAACAAAAGCTAATACTATAGCTGATGCTATAATAGATGGCCGATGATTAGAAAAATTCATCTTTAAAAAAAAGAAAAATATCAGAAAAATATACTTAGAAACAATGACTTAGAAGTCAAAAAAGAAACAAAAATCTACAAATTAATACACATAATTGAGGTTTATATAAATAGTATAGTAACATTAACAATATATATATACAAATTATAGATGTCAATTAATAAAGCACTAAGCACACCATTAATTGACAAAACACTAAGCACACCATCAGCTGAGCATAAAGAAAATTAAATTCTCAAAATATACAACTGAAATAATAAAAAAAAATTGCAAGTATAAAATCTTGGACAACAAGCCATAAGTTCCAACATGACTTGTCCTCTTGACAGAACATTATCACTCTAGTTACATACTCTTTTTCAAGTCAATATACATTTTGGAAAACATGACATAATTTGTCATTCAAAAGATGCTTATTAATTATTATTATTATTATTATTATTATTATTATTATTATTATTATTATTATTATTATTATTATTATTATTATTATTATTATTATTATTATTATTGATATAACCCATAGGTGTACAAATTCTTATACTTCAAATTTTTATAAGGATATCAACAAAAATCAATGTAAATTTATAACTTTTTGTATAAACTAAATAGTTTCATCAATTCTTATATTCTCTCTGAACATATATATAATTTTATACAAAATGAGTTGCAATTTTAAGGTCTTACATATTGCTATATTAGCAACAAGCTTAAACTTTAATGGCACAATTGCCTCTAAGCTTCACTAATTTTATGGCTCAATTAATATTTAAATTAACTAGACCAAGAATCATCAAACTTTTGGTATTCTTTAATCTAAAATCTCCAAACCTATAATAATGAGACTATATTGTTCTTCCTTAATGGTTAGACCAATTAGTACTATTAGGGATTAGTTGTTGCCATGGATATATTCATACCAATACACATAAGTAAATATTATTCCCAATGGAAAAGACAAGTAGAACTACTTTAAATGATGAAGCGACAATAAAAGCACATTCTAGCCTAGTTCAGTTAGCAAAATAATCACTACAAGAAAATGGACTTTTAACGACCAATATTTAACGAAAGGATGAAAATTTGATCGTTAATGTACACTAAAAGTGAAGGGGATTATTTCAGTTGTTAAATATCAAATTTTTAACCAAGGGACTAAATTTGATGGTTAAAAATTAAAATTCCGATGGTAATATTAAAAAACAATAGGATTTATTTTGCCTCCAAATTAATAATTTACTTATGGAAAAAATAAAGCTTTTACTGTAAAGCCTATAGCATGACCCTAGTCAGAAATGCATAATTTTATAGGGTGGTATGTGATTAAGTATTAATTAAAGATGTGAATTTCATATTAGAGGCATGAGACTAGTGATAATTTTATTTTATTATATTAAAAGCATGAAATTATTTTGGTATAAATTTAATCAATAGTGTAATTGAAGCTTGAAATATTAATTGATGGGTAAATTTATAAAAATAGCATCTTAAGGGTCAAATGTGAATAAGAAAAGAATGGAGTGGTTGATTTAAGAAAAGAAAAAAAATGGAAAGGTCAAAGTTTAACATGCAAAAAGGTGAGTGGAAGGATTAAAAAGGGGATTTTACATGTCACTATATATATATAAGCTAAATTTTAAAAGAGAGAGATGAAGGGGATGGCATTTGCTTGAGGAAGTTACAAAAATTTCTCTCTTCCCACTTTTTCATCCATTGTTAAATATATCTATGAAATCCTTGAAAAAAAATCATTGCATATGGAATTAATCAAGGATAGTGTTAAACATTAAGGTAAGCATATTAATTTGATAATTCATCTCCTCTTCTTTATCTTCTTCTTATTTGGTTGATGGTGAATTGAGTTAAATGCTGGAAGTTTTTGTTAAATGGATGCATTGTTGTTAAAGGAGAAGAAGAAGGAGGAAAAAGCAAGGGAAAAGGAAAGGTACAAGATTGAAGTTAAAAGGGAATTTTTGGCTAAGGCATGGGATTCTTAGGATTCTCATGTATGTGTGTGATTAAATGGAGAAGAATAATGATTTCTTGTTTCATAGGTTGAACAAATGATTTGAGCCTAAATTCATAGAAGATTTGATAAGAAGAAGCATGTAAGCATCAATAATTAGTTGCTTTAATTTCAGTATATTTAGAGTTAGGAAGCTTAAATTGAGAAAATTTTAATTTTATAATTTACAAAAGTAATATACCTTTAACTTTGAAGAGCAACTTAGGGCTAAATATGTCTATATATTGTTCATAATTTCACTTGCAATGGTGGTGAACTGCTAATTTCAATTCTGGAATAATTAGTGAAAAATATGATGTAATTCCTTGTATAATGATCATAATGACATGAGGTATAATTCTATGCAAAATAGACTTATAAATGAACATTTTATATGAAGGAATAATTGCCTAATTCTATTTGTATGAATGTCTAATGTTAGTTGGAAATTTTGTAAGAACTAGTTCCACTGTTAAGGTGCTGATTGTGGTATTTTGGACATAAATCTTGGTAGAAGAGTCAAAATGCTATTCTGTAAAATTTTGGATAAACTAGATACCTAGGAATAGAACTTTGTTGAAGGAAAGTTAGTATGATTACTTCCCCATTTTATTTTATGAATTTTATAATTGGTAATAAAAAATTGTTTGGTATTATGAACAGGCTATGGTTTTTCTCAAATATCTTGAGTTACAGCTATGATATTAAGATGAATTTTGATGTTTTGGAAATCGAACATATAGGGGAATAAATTTTCATAAGGTCACTTGGTCTTAAAATGACATTTTCCAAATCAAAAATGGCACACAAGTTAGATCCAGAATGCTGCCTCTGTACAGAATTTTGTAGCCAGAATTTTAATGTATTTTATATTAATGTTTAAATGTTGTTATGTTAAATATGTACCTATATGAAAGCATAGTAAATTAAATATGGCATATAATAGGATTTTTGATAAAGGTATATATATATCTATAATCATGTATATACATAAGTAAAGATTATTGATAATGATATAAAATATTCATACATTATTAAACTTATGTAAATGCTTGTTATATGCTATTATTCTTACATGTTTGTTCTCTAATGATAGAGTAAAATTTTATTTGAACATGCACTTATGTTATGAAATAAGAAATGTTATAGTATGACCATATTCACATGTGATGCCTGAATGATAACATGTTAAAGTACATGATCATCGATGATATATGTTCAATCATCTATACTTGTATTGTTATATAAATGTATGAATACATGCATATACACACACACACACTAGGGATTGTGTACCATTTTATATGATCACATAAGTATGATGTGCCATATCTTAAAGTTTTAAGAATGAGGCATGTTTTATGATGAGTGCTTAAGAGATATGATACATTACTTGATTGACATAGCATGATTATGCTAATATGTGATATATAATGATAGTATGTTAAAAAATAAAATAAAAAAATAATTGAATCATTATATGAACTTTGCATGCATAATTATGCCATAGTAATAACATATCTATCCTATGATTATACATGTGCAAATTGTATAATATAAATACAAGCATTATATATGAAATGAACTTGAACATAGTATTGCCTGCTACTTGAGTTTGAATGTGGATAGATAAGCACCTATAGGAATATTGCAGCTACCACCGTTTACCTTATTTGGGTCTAAATTATAGTTGATCCTATTGGATCATGAATAGTCCCGTTTGGGTTGTTAACTGACCTCTTTTGGGTCCATTTGACTGGTCCACAGTACAGTCGATCTCGTTTGGGTCTATAGTTTCGATATCCTTAGATATCCATCATTGTGATACTCTCGGGTATTCACTGTTCTCGTTATCCACCTTTAGAACTTAAGCAGGCCAAATTTGAGTATAAATACATCACAATTAATTATAGCATAATGTATAACTCTTGCATATGTAATATGGAATAGCTTGTTTAACCATGGTTTCCAATGCATGTATATATATATATATATATATATATCATTTATGTAGTGATGATAATTATGGATGTTGAAGAAAATGTATGATTATGTTATTGTTTAAAATTTCATACCTTATCATATACCCATCTTTAACATGTTTTGTTTAATGTTTCAATTGATGTATGATATATAATATTTTGACAATCAATGTGAGTAGTTGTCTTCCATGTTTAGTATTCCCCACTAAGCTTTATAGCTTAGTACGAGTTATTTTATCCGTGTAGGTTCTTCTGTAGTCAAAGCTTTCTCTCAGGAACGTACTCTGCATCAGGACATGCCAACACCAGTTCGTAGAAGTTGATGTAGTGACTTTTGATTAATTTTGTATAAGTTAATTAATATGCTTAAATTATATATGTAAGCTATATAAAATATCTGAAGATAAGGTTATGCTAAACTAACTATGAAAATGAGTTGTATGTGCATGATTTAGGAGGTAGAATGATCATATATCAATTGAAATGCATGATGCTATATGTGAGTATTAACATGGAAAACTAGTGTAGATATACCTAGCATGATTATGATACATACATGTGATGGGCTATTGAGTATATGAAGTAAATTAATGTGAAGGTGTAAGAGACACTTATATTGATCATAGGAATACAAACAATTAGAGTTGCGTCTAATTGATATGCATGATGATTAAATTAATTAATCATTTTATGACTAATATTGGTTAATTGGGTTAACATCCTAATAAGATATAATTGAATTGTATGGCATGGTATTTGATAAAGTCGATAGACTTAAGGTGTTTCATTTACCCCCGTGACTCTTATTTTCATCTTCATCTCTATAAACCCTTAATTTAATTCTTCTTCATCATTGTCTTCTTTGTTTTTTTTCTTCTCTCCCTCTTTCTAAATCTTGTTCTCAAATCTACCAAAAATTTATCATCTCTTACTTTGTTTCAATCCTTCCAAACCCTAACTCCTTCCTTTCTCTTCCCTACAATCTGCCGCCATAGCCATGAAAGGAGTGAAGGTCGACGCCATAGGGCTTTTGCTTAGAGAGAGGTTTGTATTCTTATACTGTATGCATCCAAAAATTTCCTATATCTCATCATTTTCTTATGGTCTTCTCAAGGTCAGCAATTTTCTGGCTAGTGAAAGCTTACAAGTTTAGTGTTATTAGGACATTAAGTCGATATCTTTTAGAAGATAATCGAGGTAATCTTATGCTTATTGTATCAAGTTAATGTTGGTTTCTTAGGAATTTGGTAAAGATGCCTATTAATATTGTTGGTTTTCTTCTTTTGTTTTAATTTAGTTGATCAAAGATAAAAATCCATTATAAGTTTTGATTTTTATGGTTTTTAGAGTTTAGATAAAATCAATTGAGCTATCCCTGATTTGATGAAAATAAAGATCTCTATCACTTTTTCTCGATTGAGCTATCTCCAATTTTGATGAAACTAAAGATCTCTATCTTCTTGGCATGCTCATGCATATTGATTCTGAGGGAATCTATTATTGGAATTAGCGATAGATAAATACTTCCTGGCATGATTAACTTGGAAACAGGGTGCATACCAACTTAAATAGTTGTTTTGTATTTTGTTTTTTTTTAACTTGCAGCATCACTTTTTTTATGAATGTTCTGAATGACTCTTGTTATAACACTTATTAATATTAATCGACATCTGTTTGGTTCACCATGAAATGACTGAGGAAAAAAAGTGGTTTTCATAGATAAATCCGCCTAATAATGTTGATGTGGAAGATTTTGTTCATAATGTTGATGTGAACATTCTATTTATAGAATGATATATTGTGTTATGGGTAATATTGTGAGGGTTATTATCCCCAACTCTCTATGCTTTTAGAAGCTCATTCATTAGTTTTTTTTATCTAATTTGTCAACTCCTCTTATCTTCTAAGCTAGCTAGTCAAAGAGATGAATCTTTTGAGTTTTGTATGGTCAAATACAAGCTTAGATTTTTATGCATAGAAACTATCATGGATAGGGTTTCTGTTGGTTCTAGTTTAGATAAATCACTGACCTTTCGAGCAATGTGATAGATCACATCCTAGCATGTTTTCCATTAAAAGATGTTGTAAGGACCAGCAGCTTGTCAAAGAAGTGGAAGGAAAAATGTCACACACTGCCAAATATTATAGTTGATGAGAACCACTTTCATGAAAGATCACAGTGAAAACTTAAAGGCATAATCAATTATATACTCACTAGAAATGAAGGGAAATTGAGAAGTTTTATGTTATGGTTGAAAAAGTGAAAGACTTCTACAATTTAAAGGTGTGGATATAGAGGCTATAATAGAAGTGTATTCAAGAGTTGACACTCATTTTCCCTCTTTCTATTTATATAGTGTGAACAAATATGAACATGTGATGATGTAATTATGTACAAAGATGTATGAAAGATTGACATGGAGAATAGTAAAGGTATGTTTATGAAATGATAAATGCTTAAAGTATGCTCTATGCACTTATAGTTTTTATAAGAATACATTGGGGAGTATGATAGTATAAAGCTTATGCAAATGTGAAATTATGAGTATGTTCAAATGTGACACTATATGATATGTACGGAGAAACTTGAAAATATAGATATGCTAGCATGTTCATTTTGACTAAAGAAACTCATAGTAATATGATGATAAATGTTTCTTTATATGTTCATGTTGAGATACATATCTTGAATCAATTATAAGTAAAGTATAATAATACTCATGCATGTACATGATAGCATGCTTGTAAAAAGTTTATACATGAACATATATATAATACCATGCTCATAGATACATATGAATATATATATATATATACATGATTAATAAAAGCAAAGTACATAATAGCGATACTCAACAATGGGCATGATCACATGTTTAAAGAAAGTATTACATGAACATGTATATGATTACCTTGAACATAGTTATACATGAGTTTACATATACATATATGTATGTGACCAAACCAAGTAAAGCAAATTATGAAAGATAAAGTAAAGAGATTTTTTTTGCCTATGTTATGTTTAGCATGTGGATAGATAGGTATGCCTATAAGGGTACCTTGTAGCTATGATAGTTTCAACCCCGTTTGGTTTGTAGTTGACCTCGTTTGGATGACTAAACAGATATGGTCCCGTTTGGATCATTTTAAACCTTGTTTGGGCTATAGTTGACCCCATTTGGGCAACTAAACATACATGGTCCTGTTTGGATCATAAACAACCCCACTTGGGTCTATTTGACTGGTCAAACAATTTTGTACCTTCGGGTGCCACCGTATAAACCTGCTATCCCTTTCTTCAGAAAAGTGCAAGCCTAATTCAAAGTAAAAGATAAGCATATTATCAAATTAAAAGGCTAAAGAAGCATGATAGTTCTTAAGTGACATTCATATTATTTTTACATGAAATCCCTATATAGCATATAAAATACATGATACATATATAAGGCTACATTATAAATATGAATACATGATCTTTATAGTCAAATGCTTCTTATATGATTTACTTTCAAAAGCATTAATGTATAGCATATGGAAAAACATGACTTAGAATGAAAGAGTATTTTGTTATTATATGTATGAAAATCCTTGAGATGGCTTTAAAGTGTTTCCTATACCTAGGAATGCATGATATACGAAATGGTATGTGATGTTTTGCATAAGTATACAGATTGATGTATATTACCATAACTACATGTTACTTGTTGAATATTGTGTAATTGATATGAGTGGTATGTATGACTCTTTACATGATAATATAAATGATTTATGGACTCATAACATGTGAATTTGATTTATGTGAAGATAGAAATGTAATGATAATATTCCAATGCTTTTAGGAGTTACAAAAGTACCTATGGTAACGATATAATAGCTTAATAGTATTAGTAAGTATTCAAGCAGATGGAAAGATGACTTATCCATGAAATGTGCTATACATATGTATAAAAATGGAAATAATTTAATTTATTATATATATTTAAAGATGTACTTTATTAACTTAAAGTCTTATGATTATAAGATGGCTTCTATGAACGTAGATTGATATTACCATATCTTAAAAATAGTTAAATATATTAATATGTGTAAGAGTAAATAAGTGATAAATAAATGGCATAGTTAAGGAGTGTTTGATAATTGATAATGTTTCAAAAGCAAGAAAGACTTGTACATCAAGATGATTAGTCAAGAATAACATAAAGGAATTAAGAAAGTAAACTTGATTTATACAATTTTCAGTATCAGATGAATATTGTTATGAGTATGAAACCGATAAGCAATGGAATATCAATAAGTAGTTGATATTGTTTAAAATTGTAATGAATGATAATATAACATTAAGAGATTGTTGTTAATATATTTCATAATAATTAGTTTATATGCTTTAAGATGCACATATATGTATTTGAATCTTGATTACCTTTAAAGAGCCCATCCTCTTATTTTATATTTCCCACTAGACTTTATAACTTAGCAAGAGTGTTTTCATCCATGTAAGTGGAAAGAAATGATTTTCTTTCCGGGGATAATTTTTACAATAGGATGGCCAACATAAAAGAGAGATTGAAAGTTTAATATATATCAAAAGTATAATCTATTGTTGAGTTCATTTTGGTTATAAGAACTTTATTTATCTTGATAAGGATGTAATGTATAGATGATTAATAGATGGAAATCTTGAATTGTTCAAAGATACTCCTGAGTATGTAGTAAAGTTTTTAATAGTACAATCTATATATGTTGGATTTATGTAAAAAAATTTATTACGTGAATAAAAGTATGGTAAAGCATGTTTAATGATGCCGGATATAGTGATTATAGCTAAATATAGGATAAGGGTGTTACAACCAAAGTGTACAAAATTAATGCTAGTTTGAGTTTTAGAGGTTAGAACTCACGTACTGTATAGTTGATCATTTTATTCTAATCTCATACTTGTAATAGGGATGTACTGGATGTCTTTTTTTTTTCCTTTTTTTCTTTTCATTTTATGAAAGAGAATCTATACTAGATGCCATTTTCAATATTTACGAGTTTAGGGTGCCAACAGTATTTGTATTTGAAGCGTTGGAAGCTTAGTTTCTCTATGAATTTAGTATGTGTTCTTAGGGTTCACCAAAGGTATATGATGCATTATGTATATGTTAAATTTAACAATTAGAATTTAATAGCTATAAAATTGCAGGAATTGATCTTCCATCAATAGTAGGGCCCATTTTGGACTCATTTGAAATAGGCAGGCAAATCGATCAGCTTGCCTTGAGTGATGTAATTTATGCTGCTTTACTCATTATTTGGGGTTCTCAATATCTTTGCTTGAATCGCTTACAGTTGATTATTTTTGAAAAAATTATTTTAATTTTATTTTGGTTATCTAAAATATAACTTTATAGATTCAACCATTACAAGGAGACTTTTTTTTATTTATTATTATTTACTTTCATTTTTACTATATTAAAAACAATACAAGATGGTTGATTGCATTTAAATTAATAATCTAATTATTTTAAAGAGTACATTCAGATCTAATCCATAATATTGCAAAAATATGAATGAGATCTATGACAAGGTTATTGGTCTTCATTGTTTATAAGCAAGATTTATAGCAAATTAGTTGCACTTTTACTTAATAATGGGCAAGATTTATAGCAAATTAGTTGCACTTTTACTTAATAATGGGCAAGATTTATAGCAAATTAAATAATGGGTAGCAGTAGAGTTTTTTCTTTCCACTTGCATATATACTTTTTAACATTTCGTGAATTTATGTTCAATATAATTTGAATTTATTATACTTATTATCACTCTTTTTATCTATCTAATATTTTAGATGTCAAGTATATGTTTGATTGAATGTACAAAGAATGGATCAACCTAATTTTTTATTTTTATTTTCTTGAGATCATACAACAATAGCAGCAAATAATTAGCTGCAATCAAATATTTGTTGGTGTTTTAAGAAGGGAGAAAGAATAAAATAATTAGCTCTTTTATCCCATCAATGAAACTAAAGTGGCAGAAAGAATAAAATAAGTAGAAACCATCATTTTTTTCTTTAATGGGATTTTCAACACATTTCTATCACTAAATATATTGAGGAAAGAATAGTTAGTTATCAAACTTGCAGCAAATAGTCACTCCTTTGCTCTCTTAGCATACTTACATATGCTTTTTAATGTAATTATGTTGTGTATTGCTCATTAAGAGTGAATTTTCTTGCTTTTGGCTCCATTATTTAGGTTTTTGTACTTGCTGCACATTATCTTTTTTTAGAAAAATGTTCTTTGTTTTTACTCCGTATAAATATGACTTATTGCATTGATAATGTTTTTATGAAAAAATAAAGATTTCTTGTTTGTGAATCTTGCTTATTAGGTATGCCAAATTGTTTATTCTCTTAGCACAATGCATTTTCCTTTTCTCATTGAAGCATGCTACCTGTTTAGTTCATTTGTTAATGTCTTCTTATAGGGTTTATATATATGTAGGGACTTAGATTCCTATCATTTTGGATTGTTAGTATCTGTAAATTCAGGTCCGCCAACTCTTATCCGCTCAATGTATTTGTATTTTGTTTTTAGGAGAAAGATAACCAGAATCTATAAATTATAATTTAAATATAGTTTTGCTTAGAATATCCATACTCTTCTATAATTTAGTCCATGTTGTGCCTTAAATGAAGCCATAAAGTAACCAATATTGCACTGAAAAAGCTTTAAATCAGAACTCAAACAAGTGTTATAATTACTTAAATTCTAATCAAACCTTATTTAGCAAAATAAAAGTAATAATTAATGATAGAGTATATGATGCAAATAATTTTTGCATTAAAATATCCATGGATAAGCACGAATCAATAGCTAATTTAATATAAATAATAACATCGACAACCAATTTAAGGATAATTAGGTGCAGCCAAACCTAAGCAAAATATAGTTTCAATTACTAATGTTAATTTATCAAAGTCATTAGTTGTATATTGCTTAAACTTAACTGCAAGTGCTTAGATGCCACTAAGCATATTGTATATGCAATTAAGAATGATGAGAATTAATTAATTGACAAACTATGTAATGTACTAAAATTATTAAGCATGTTGACCCTGTTTTCCAATTAATGGAATCTATATTATGAAATCTCATTTTTATATGGGATCCGTTCCTTTTTGTAAACATGTGTTTATTGTTATAACATGTGTTTGTTCCATATATAAGTACATTCAATTAATAATTTAGTAATAGGCTCCAATAAATATTAATGTTATGTTTCTGTATATGTTTTGTTGGATTGCAGCAGTATTATTATTTTTTTGTTAGGAATTGGAAAAAAAGTGGAATTATTATTCTGATTATAATTAAATAATGAGCAAGATTTATAGCAAATTAGTTGCACTTTTACTTAATAATGGGAAAGATTTATAGCACATTAAATGATGGGCAGCAGTAGATTTATTGATATGTGTTTTTTCACATATATCATTAAATTAATATATCAATTGCACAAATTTTGCTCCTAAAATTATAAACTAGTGATAATTTGTTTGAGAATTGAGATTGAACCATTGTAAGGAGATTTTTATTTATTATTATTTACTTTCATTTCTACTATTTTAAAAATAATACAACATGGTTGACTTCATTTATATTAATTTATTGATAATAAGTTGGCAGTGTCTGTTAGACGAGTTGTTGTATCAAATATTTCAAGTCACCTATAAATAGCCAAAACCATCTAATGTGAAAATGATCAAATATTTGTTAGAGTTTTTGAGAAGGGAGAAAGAATAAAATAATTAGCTCTTTTATTCTATCTGTTAAACTGAAGTGGGAGAAAGAATAAAATTAGTAAATTTCTATCATTAAATATAATAAAGCAAGAATAGTTAGTTATCAAACTTGTAGTAAACAGTCGCTCCATTGCTTTCTTAGCATACTTGCATATGCTTTTTCATGTAGTTATGTTGTGTATTGCTCCTTAAGAGTGAACTTTCTTGATTTTGGCTCCATTAATTGAGTTTTTGTACTTGCTGCGCATTATCTTTTTAGACAAATGTTCTTTGTTTCTACACTATATAAATATGACTTATTGCATTGATAATGTTTTTATGTAAAAATAAAGATATCTTTGTTTATGAATTTTGCTTATTAGTTAAGCCAAATTATTTATTGTCTTAGCACGATGCATTTCCCTTTTCTCGCTGAAGCATGCTACCTATCTAATCGATTTGTTAATGTCTTGTTGCAGGGTTTATATATAAGTAGTGCTTTCGATTCCTATCATTTTGGATTGCCAGTATCTGTAAATTCAAGCTTGCTATCTCTTGTTCACTCAATGCATTTGTATTTTATTTTGAGGAGAAAGATAACCAAAATCCATATATTATAATTTAAACATAGTTTTGCCTAAAATATCCATACTCTTCTATAATTGAGTCTGTGTTGTGCCTTAAATGAAGCCATAAAGCAACCAATACAGCAATGAAAAGTTTTAGATCAGAACTCAAACAAGTGTTATAGTTTCTTGAATTCTAATCAAACCTTATTTAGTAAAATAAAAGTAATAATTAATGATAGAGTAAATGATGCATATAATTTCTGCATTAAAATATCCATAGAGAAGGCAAGAATCTATAGCCAATTTAATACTAATGATAATAGGAGCAACCAATTTAGGGATAATTAAGTCCAGCCAAACCTAAGCAAAATATAGTTTCAATTACTAATGTTAATTCATCAAAGTAATTAGTTGCATTTTGCTTAAACTCAATGTCAAGTACTTAGATGCCAATAAGCATATTATATCTGCAATTAAGAATGACGTGAATTAATTAATTGGAAAACTATGCAATGTATTCAAATTATTATGCATGCTGCCCTTGTTTTCCAATTTATGGAATCTATATTTTTAAATCTCTTTTCTATATAGGATCTATTCCTTTTTTATAAATGTGTGTTTATTGTTATAATGTGTGTTTGTTCCATACATAAGTACATTCAATTAATAATTAATTAATACGCTCCAATAAATATTAGTGCTATGTTTCTGTAAATGTTTTGTTAGATTCCAGCAGCATTATTATTTTTTGGTTAGGAATTGAAAAAGAAAGCTAAGTTATTGTTCTGATCATAATTAAATACTGGACAAGATTTATAGCAAATTAGTTGCACTTTTACTTAATATTGGGCAAAATTTATAGCAAATTAAATAATGGGTACCAGTAGAGTTTTTTTTTTCTTTCTACTTGTATATATACTTTTTAGCATTTCGTGACTTTATGTTCAATATAATTTTAATTTATTATACTTATTATCACCCTTTTTATCTATATAATATTTTAGATGTCAAGTATATGTAATATTGAACATACAAAGAATAGATCAACCTAAGTATTTTATTTTTGTTTTCTTGAGATCATTCAACAGTAGCAGCAAATAAGAAAAAGCTGATGTTTTGGGTTTTGTTTTAGGTCTCTATCATTCTCCTTGGTTTGCACCAATCCCTTTATATATTCTAAATGTACTAAGTTTGCTGTCTTTTTTTTAATTCATTTATTTTTTATTGATATGTGTTTTTTCAAATATATCATTAAATTATTAGATTAATTGTACAAATTTTGCTCTTTCAATTATAAACTAGTGATAAGTATTTTGAGAATTGAGATTGAACCATTGCAAGGAGAATTTTATTTTTGAAATATTATTATTTACTTTCGTTTCTACTATTTTAAAAATAATACAACATGGTTGATTGCAATTATATTAATTTGTTGATAATTAGTTGGCAGTGTCCGTTAGATAATGAAAATAACCACATATTTCATGTATATCGAGTTACGCACATACATGTATACATTGAACACCCATTCCTATTCATTTAACCTATAAATCCAATTATGAAATTACCTTATTTGAATAATGGTTATGCAAGCATGAGTAATGTTGATAGATCTTGGATGTATAGACAATTAACGCTTGATGGTTTCATAAATCTTGAGTTTGTTGAGGGAGTTTAATCATTCATTAAATATACAAGTTCACAGCTTGCATATATAGATGGTCCGAAAATCAAATGTCCATGTGAAAAGTGCAAACATATTTATTTTCTCCCTACTGATGAAGTACATCTACATTTGTTAAAAAAATGATTTGTTCCAAATTATTTTCAATGGACAAGACACAGGGAGCCAATAATTTGTAGCACCTCTAGTCGTAATGAAGTAAATGCATAAGTAAATATAGATGGGTTTGCAAAGGGCATTTGAATTAGACCAAATAATGTGGATGCAAATGAAAATCCTTATACACAAATGGTTTATGATGCAGCTGGTTATTCCTTTGAAGAATATATGCAAAATCTTAAAGATAACCCAAACCTAAATACATAAAGGTTTTTTGACTTACTAGAGTTAGCTGAACAAGAATTATGGCCAAACTATGAGAACATGACTTAACTATCTACAATTGTTTAAATATTGAATATAAAGTCAAAAGGTCATATTTTTGAATGATGTTTGGATAAAATTCTTACATGGTGTAATGATCCATTGTCTCTTGATCATAAAATGGTTGAGAATTTTTATTAAATGAAAAAGCTTATTGAGGATCTTGGTTTGTCCGTTGAATGAATAAATTGTTGTAGGTTAGGATGTATATTGTTTTAGGAAGAAGATGTGGAATTACAAGAGTGCAAATTCTGTAGTCAACCAAGGTTCAAACCAAAAAAGCATACTAGGAAGCAAAAATTAGTTCCTTAGAAGCAGATGTATTATTTTTAGCTAACTTCGAGACTTCAAAGACCGTATACCTCTATTGTTATTGTATCTAACATGAGATGGCATAATAAACATAAACAATTTGATGGAAGTATAAGCCATCCATTAGATGCGCTCGTATGAAAACATTTAAATGACACCCATACTGAGTTTGCAGGAGATAGTTGAAATGTCAAGTTGGGATTATCCACAAATGGCTTCAAACCTTATGGTTAATCTGACCAATAATATTCATCATGGCCAATCATAATTACACTGTATAATTTACCTCTGTGGATATGTATGGATGAGGCATACATGTTCTTAACAATGATTATGCTAGGACCTACAAATTAAAAGCATAAAATTGGTATATTCTTATAACCATTGATATCTGAATTGAATCTTCTTTAGGAATTTGGTGTTGAAACATATAATTTATCCTTAAATAAAACTTTTAGATGAAAGCAGCTTTGATGTGGACTATTAGTGATTTTCCTACATATGCTAAGTTATCTAGATGGAGCACAACAGGAAAATTGGTGTGCCTTTACTATGGCAATGATTATGATGCACTTCATCTTCCTAATGAAGGTAAAACATCTTGGTTCGATAACCAAAGGAAATTTCATGCTCCAGATCACCCATTTATGTGCAATAAACAAAAGTTTATTAAGAATAGGATGGTATAAAAACCTCCTCTCCTGGTGCAATCTGATGAAGATATATTATAGGAGATTGATGAGTTAGGATTTCTGAAAGTTACAAAACTTGAAGCTAAAGAGGTTAATAGGAGCATAAGTAATAACTTTAATTGGAGAAAATGGAGTATATTTTGGGATTTTCCATATTGGAAAACTAATTTGATACGTCAAAATCAAGATCTAATTTGAAAATTGTTTGTAGAAAAAGTGAGTTAGATAAAGATCCAAATATAAAGAAATATCCAAAAGTATGTTACACTTGACAAAAAATAAAAAAAAATTGTGTGAATGGTTGAAAAGCCTAAAGTTTATAGACGTTATGTTTCAAATATGGCAAGGTGTGTTGATACGAGGAAGTACAAATTATTTGGCATGAAAAGTCATAGTTGTCATGTATTTATGCAGAGGCTAATTCCAATTTCATTTTGAGAGCTCTTATCAAATAATATTTGGGAAGCTATAACAGAATTAATTTTTTTTTCAAAAGCTTAACAGCATTTGAAATATAGTTGTTTGACATGGAATGACTGGAAAGGGACATTCTGGTTATCTTGAGCAAATTAGAGGGTACTTTTCCTCTTAACTTCTTTGATTGTATGTAGCATCTACCTATACATTTAATACACAAGGCTAAACTTGCTAGTTTAGTTCAATATCGATGGATGAATCCATTTTAGAGGTAATTAAAGTTCATTTTTAACTAAAACTTATATAGATTTATATCAAATAAGTAAATATAATTACCCTAATTGTAATGTAGGAATTTGCATCACTTGAAGAAAAATGTTAAAAATAAGGCCAGATTTAAAGGCTCTATATAAAATGCATATTTAGTAGAAGAAGCAAGTACATTTTGTTCATATTATTTTAAGCCACATACGATCACTGAGAAAGAAAAGTTCCTCGTAATGATGATATGGGTGAGCGGATTGATGATGATGACTTATCTATTTTCATATATCCTGGCTGAACACATAGATGCTCAATAAGAAGAATGTTAACAGAGAAAGAAATAGAGGCTGCCCATGGTTATATTTTATTTAATTGCCAAGAAATTCAACTTTCATGCAGTAAGTTTAAGTTATATTTGAAATTTGCTAAGTTCTTTTTCTCAAGGATTAGAGTTTATAGCTAAGATAATTTATAATGCTTTAGCGAATACAAGAATTTGTTAAGTAGGTTAATGCCAGGAAAACTAGAGGATGGCATCAATAAAGAAGTGGAAAAAATATTTCCACTTTAATTTGCAAACTATATAAGTTTTTGACTTGCAATAACTTGCAATAAATTGAATGTTTTAATAAATTACTCTTAAACTTACAAAATATTATATTTATTAATTAAAATTTTTTCATTATGTAGGCTTCTAAAAATAAAATAGAAAATAGGCTCATTTGTGATCTTTTGAAATGACCTTTGTGAACTGTTAAATCATATCCAGTCTATTTCATTAATGGATACAAATTTCATACAAAAAATTATGGACATAGCATGGCAACAGTAAACAGTGGGGTTTGCATGCAAGTGGAATTGATGCAAAATTATTAAGGTACTGGAGATTGAATACCCCGCATTACCGATAAAATGGTGTGTACTTTTTAAGTGTGAATGGCTTGATCCTACGCTTAATGTTTGAATATGAGTATTTAGTCGATATAATCTCATCGAAATCAACCAACAAAGAAGATTTAAACAATTTGAACCATTTGTATTGGCAATGCAAGCAACCCAAGTGAATTATATTCCCTTATCCTAGCTTAAGATGGGATAAGTCAGATTGGTTAGCCATCTACAAAGTAAAACCAAGAGATATTTTTGAAGGACAAGCAAAAAGAGAAAGCAAGACAAATGAAAGTTAAGTATTTTAGGAAAAAGAATTAGATGTATATGAAATAAATGCATGTTTCGAGCATTAACCTTTAAATTATCCAAATAATGAATTTGTGGAAATTTTATCTGAAGATGATGATGAATCCATAGATGGGTAGAATTTTGAAGATGAACATAACTTTAATTTTTTATATTAAAAAATAGAGGATGATTTTGATGTGCAATTAAGAGATGATAGCGATTAATTTATGTACATTTTGTTTTGTTATATCATAATCCAAATGTGTTATTATTGCATCAACATAATATTATTATATATGTTGTAATTATATTATTCTATTAGAAAAAGAATAATCCATTTCTTTGATTTTCAGGTTGAAAATATGCCACCCAAAAGAAAGAAGGGAATCCTGCAGCTCAGGCTTAGACTAACATCGAATAGAGATGACAGTGTATGATAAGTGCATCCATCTCATTCTATAAGGTTTACTAGTTTAGGTGTGTCATATCCATATCTTCACTAACCATATTAGGCATCACCTTAACCAATTACAAACCCTGATGGCTTTCCTCATCTACTAAGTGATTTAGCATCCAACAACCCAAATATATCAACACAACCTGTAAATGCATCTACTCCCACACCAGATCCTAAATCTATGCCAACAAATGTACTAAGGGCAAATGCTAAGGATGAAAAAGAAAGCTTTCAACCTAGTGGGAAGGGAGTTGATGAAAGAATTTACATTAAGATTATCGATGATATATGAGTTAAATTATAAAAAATTTTGTATTGGAAGATAAAAACACAAGTTTATACTAATGGTATGGATATCTAATTTGAAGCTGATCTAAATTTATTCATATTAACAAGTTTATTCCATCATATATTTGCTCAAGAAATATCATATCCAAGTTTAAAGAAAGGATAGAAATTGAGCGTTATGTATGGAAGAACCTCTCTCTGCAAATAAAGAATTCTTATTATCAGGAGTTTAAGGCATAAAAAATAAATTACATTATTTGTTTCAAAATAGCTAATTTCATACATTAATGCGATATCTATTGTACTTTACAGTACTTATATTATGTGTTTTTTTTATCAGGAAGAATTTTTTTAGGATTCAAAATTTACTAATGTCATTTATAAAGTTTGGAAAAGGCATGCTCGTCAAAGCTATAAAGAATTTGTTGCCAAATTACACAAGAGTGGTGAATTACCTCCATTTATTTTTGAAGAAATATGGGATTGTTAGCAGTAATACCAAGCATCACCTGAAGTAATTGCCATTTCAGAGAGGAATTCTTCAAATAGACGGGAAGGTTAGGATGGAGAGAGTTTAGCGGTGCACACTGGAGGAACTTTGAGCCATCATGAGCATCCAAATAAATTTGAAAGTATCTAAAATTTAAGCTTATATTTTTATTTATGTATTAACTAAATCCAATCACACTTCAATTCAATCTAATATATGAATTTAGAATAAAAATGTATGATTATAATGGATAATGATGGTTTAATATATGTTTATTTCCGTGGCTGCATTGTTGAAATAAATTTTTGTTTTCGCATGAGGTAAATTTTTAATAAAAATAGAGGAAATTAAGCTAAATTTTTTATAAAATTGAGTTTACTTGGTTATGCAGAAAAAGTCTATGGGTAAGAAGCCTACATGCCCTAAAGTATTTATGTACACCCATATAAAAAAACATGATGGTCAGACATTTGTCAACACCTGTTGCAGACAACTCAATGTATGTAAAATTTATACATCAATATTAATTATTTTATAAAAATATAGCTAATTAATTGTAACTATTGTAATGATAGGAGCAAATACAAAATACTCTCATTCAACAGCGGCAGAGCTCTAAAAATGTCGATAAGAGTCAGATATACCTTTAAGCAGTTTGTGGTAAGAATAACCATGGAAGGATTTTTGGCTTAGGTTTTATTGCAAACACGCCCCAGTCGCATTCCTCTACATTATCTACAGTTACTTACAGTAGGCAGTTTGAACCTTCTGAGAGAGTCATTAAGCTAGAAACCATACTCACCATGTTGCTAGATATTATAACGTAGCAAAAGAATCAGGTACAAGAGTTGGAAACTAAGGGGACACCTCTCAGCAGCAAGATCATCCTCCTTTACCAACTACATAATTTAGATTAGTAATATTTAGGTATTGATTTTGACTTTATTTTGTGTTTGTTATGATTTTTATGGATTCTTACTTTATAGTAGTAGAATATATTTTCAGGATTTTTATTATCGTACATTACAATTTTAAAATTATTCTATCAACAAAAATATTTTCATAAATTGTATAATAAATTTGGATTACATTTATTTGTAAATAATAAATTTTGATTGAAACTAAAATATTATGCTACCAAAATTGCACAATTTCTATTGTTAAATTTAACAACAGAATTAGTTTTTCGTTGCTAAATTTAACAACAAAAATAGTTTTTTGTTACTAAAGTTGACCAATTCATCAAATCTTACATTACTTTGATTTAGCAATGGAATTCAATTTTCATTATTAAATTTAGTAAAAAAATAAAATTTTTGTTGCTAAAAAATAGCAACTGCTGAATTAGCAACCACTGGTTCCATTACTATTTTTCGTTGCTATTTTTGACTAGCAATGGAAAATTGGCATTTTTCGTTGCTAATTTATGTTATTAAATGGTTATTTTCTTGTAGTGTGTGATGTCTTATCTGTTGCATCAATAAACGGTCATCTATCGGGTTTTCTTCCTATCTGTCACTCGAGGGAGAGACAAAACACAAGAAATTCAATCTAAAATAAATAAAATCAAGTCTAAACCCTAAACATGCAACCTTAAGGCCTTAGAATATGCCAAATCTATATAGAAACAATAAGCATGATTTAAATTATGCCAACATAGAATAAAACATGCAATTATGAGGATTAAATCAAATTATTCTAATATATCAATAGGCGAGTATTAAAAAACACATCGTGCTATTGTAATTCATGTTGAACAATTTAAATAACCATGGCATAATAGAGATCACAAATAAATTAACTAATGCAATGACATGTAATATGACATCATAATTGACAAATAAGCATGTTTAACTACATGAGTAGAATAGTGCCTATAATATTACCCTCAGGAGTTCATGATTCTGTAACACCGAAAATCATACTCTACATCCTAGTCCTTGATTCCCACATCCAAGAAAAAGAGAATATTGTTTGTTTGGTGTGAAAGAATATTATTTTGAAGCTTGAGACCTCCAAGAATAAATAATTGAACTTGTCTCTCTCTCTAAAGTCTGCTTCCCTTTTTAAAAAGTTCTCCCCCTTTTGAAAACCCTAATTTTTTCTTTTTATACCTAGAGAAGAGTTAATGATTAACTCTAACTCTAATCCTCTAGAATTGGAAGCTTAAATTCGTTAAAATCCATTCCAGATCAGATTTGATCTTTATCTTAAATTTTCAAAATTGAAATAATGGAAAATCTAGAAATAACCCTATAGTTGGGCATCTATAGATGATAGATGGCCATCCATCTTAGGATTCCTAATATGATAAAAATACCCTTGAATCTGACCTGGACTAAAAAGAAAGTAACCACAGACAGCCTTTCTTTTAGTGATAAACAATCTTCTATCATTGTCATAGGCCAAAACTAAAGGTTTTTGAAATTCTTTTCAAAAATATTTGAAAAATCAAAGTAGAAACCCACAAAAAAATTTATAAAAATGTTGAAATCAAGGCCAAAGCTTCGACAGTTGTGCTATTTATTAGAAATATGATTGTTTCCTCATCATCGAATAACCTCAATCTAGGCTAGCTTAGGTCACAATGTCTATACCTCTAAAATGTGCTAATCTTTCAAAATTGTACTCCAAAATAGGAAAAATAAGTTTCTTACGGAGACCAAAAATTACAAAATAATTAGTACATAAAAAGTATTCACACCCTATATGGAACAGTATTTTCCAAAGCAAAGATAGCACTAAATGGTAAATTTTTTTCTATTCATTCGGTAACATTTTAAACAATTAATCATACACTAATAAAATTCATGCAAACATTTTCACCGAACACTCACCTATTAATAAGCATAATAACAAAAATAAAAATACAGTTTAATCTTTTACCTTAATTTTCTACGTATATACATGCCTTAATACAACTCGATTTAGTACTATTTCTTCTTTTTCGATCTTGCTCCACTGTGTATTATGCTCCCGTACTACTTCATAACCTGCACGCAGTAAATACTATGTGCTGAGCACTAGACATGCTCAGTGGTGACTACTAATCCTAGAATTTCCCAATTAAAATATAATTTTATAGATTATGCCATTTTTATTCTTATTTCATTAAATATTTGCTTTTACCTCTGTTAACATTAATTTCATTATTTACCTCCATTTTTTTGGTAATCATTTTGCTTTGATTTTCAATCTTTTAATTTTTGCTTTACATTATTTCCTTATGTAAAATGATTTCAAATTAACTCTTACTTTTACGTTTCTTTTTTACCTTAGCTTTTACTTTTACTTAACTTTAGCTTATTATCTTTAGTCACCTCAATTTAAGTATCTTTTCATTTAATAATTTATATTGGTACTCGTGCCTTTAATAGTACCAAATCTTTTTACTATTTTATTTCTCGATTGATTTTTTAGTTATCCAACGTGTGGTATCATTATAATGTTTTCGTTATTTATTCATTATTTTACTTTAACTTTTAATTAATTAACATATTACTATTTCCAAATTTTTTAACCTTTAATGCAAAATGTTATAGTTATTTTGGAACTTTAGCATATAAATCTTTATTTTCTTCTTTTCACATTTCAACCTATTCAAGTACTTATTTAGAACTTGATATCTCTTTCTCTTTCTAACTGAATAATTGTTTTCCTTTTTATCTTTCTACCTTTCATTTAACTTTTCTTTCAGGATTCATTACTTAGGCATAATTTGTCACTTAAGGACATTGTTATCACTTTTTGATTTTAAATAGAAAATTAGTATATTTTTCCAAACTTGTTATTTTTCAAAATAATAATTGATACATAAAATACCAATTAATATTAATTTATCTTTTTCATATGAAACTTCATTTTAAACCTTTATTTTTCTTTACAAAATCTTAATTTAATCTTCATTTAACATTTTATTCTTATAAAACATTTCTTTTTCATCTTTGCTTATTAATAACAATTTTTGAAAAATATTATAGTTTTATCCCAACTTTTCATTTTTCTCTCAAACAAATCATTTTTTTCATTATAAACTTTACATTCAATTCATTTAGACAATACTGATTTATCCATTACAATATGCCCTAGTGCAATAAGACATGATTCTCAAAAAAGATATGCGGGATATGGATCCAAAGGTCCCACTAAGAGAGAAATAATCCCTAAATGACCATTTCTCGAAAAATATTTCACTTTCACTTAAAATACTGAAACTATGAAGATTAGAGATCTTACCCGTAACAAAGCAAGTCGTCATGACTTGCACCGCGGTATAGGGTGTCCCTATGGCTAGCCAATTATATCCTAAATAAGAATATCATTACTTGACTATTGTTAAGGGCAAAGCAATCAATTATATTTGAAATAATTTTTAAACATTTAAAAATCTTTAGTTTCTTTTTTTTATTTCTTGATACAATATATTTTTGTCAATCTCACTCTTTTTTAGTGCTTTTGACTATTCAGTAGCTTTTGTTTTTCTTTTACTTTCTTTCACTTTATCTTTTTAAATCACTTTTGTGAATTATTCTTCAATAATTCACTTGGACACTTAAAACTTTTTAGTCCTTTATACACTTTATGAATTATAGTATTATAATTCACAATTTCTTTTATTCTTTTTATGTAATCCTCCGTGAATTATTTTCTAATAATTCAACAATTAACTTTTTGATGATTCTTTCTTTTCTTTTACTATCCGAAATATAGTCATTTGGGTATGCCAACTTTTATTCAGTTGGTGACTTATTTACTTCACATTAATTTATCATCTTGTGCTTGATTATTGAATTATTTCTCAATAATTCAATATCTTTAATTAAACATGTTCAATTTCTTATTTCATAAATATTCTAGAAATTCATATAAATTTTACAAAAATTCATATACATATTATTTTACAATTTTCATCACTTTCACTCACTTAATGACTTATTTCACAATAATTTCTTGTTCTTATTAATTTCATAATTCAATAATTATTTCAAAAATATTCTCATAATTCATATAAATTTTCTAAAAATTTACATGTACTTTATTTCACTATTATTATCATTTTATGACATAATTAACAAAATTTCACTATTATTATTAAATTAAATATTTAAATAATTTTTATAAATTTCATAAAAATTTATGGATACATTATTTCACATTTACTACCATTTTTCACTTATTTTATGAATTATTTCACAATAATTCATTATATACACTACATACATACACTTATAATTAACTTAAAAATTCTCAATTAATTTCTATAAATTCTTAAAAATTTCATAAACAATATTTATCACATTTAAGCTTATTTTGGATTATTACTTATCAAAATCATGTAAAAATCACTTTGCTATCCCATAAGAAAAATTCGGCCACCCTAGGTTCATTACCTTAAAAATTCTTCTACTTTAATTTAAGCATTTCTATGGCATTATTTAAGGTCTAATTGCATTAATCTAACCTTAATTACAATTATTCATCAATATTTCACTTTTTCCTTAATGTACATAAAAGGAAAATATTTCAAATTAATGGAAAATAATGGGATTTAATAGTTACTAACCCTTTTTCCATGCTTAACCTTCTTTAAACTTTATTTTTCTTCACTTGACACAAACCAAAACTTTGTTCTTCAACACCAACACTCTTGGCCGGATTCTTCATTCAACAAAACACTATGATTTCATTTTATTTTGCTCAAAATAACATCAAATCCAAACTCTATGTATCGAAAACTATGAGAAAACACTTAAAATTCAATTTAAATTAATTAAATTTTCGAACTTTATCTTGATATCTTTACTTTTCAGCCTTGATTTTTCTTGCTTCCTTTACTTTAATCAAAGGTTGAAGGCCATAAATGTGATCTAGAGAGATGGAATTACCATTCATTACATGAAGATTTGAAGTAGAGAATTGAAGAAATGAGAGAAAGAAAATGAAGGCGGTGGTTCGAACACCATAGAGAGGGAAGAAGGGACTGGAAAATTCTGGGATAAATCTTAGATATGTCAGCCCTTTATATCCCTCTAGATGGGCTAAAGGTTGGGCTTAAAGAATGGGTTTAACCCATTTTAATTAAAGGGCTCATTTAGGTCCATTTAAAATCTAATTTAATTTCTCTCACTTCCTCACTTCAAATCACTTCAAAAATGGTTCCATCATTTTTATCACATCAAAGATAGCTAGTACACAAATTTTTGACTCAATCAGAGACCGTTATCGATTCAATTCAAACTTATCGGTCCGATTTAATAACTGCCGGTATCACCGAAAAATTCAATTCTCATCACCAAAATATTCTACATAAAAATTCATATAGACATGTAAAATCTGGCAATTTTCAGAGTTGATTTGCTATTTTTAAAAATTTATACAAAATCAACTCTCATTCTCTACCAGTGAAATTGACTCGCTACCTTTTTTGTATTTTTGACTTTTGGAGGCCCATTTGACCTCAATTTCATTTCAAATTTCAACCCCGAACTCACCATAATCAATACTTTCCAACGGTCCAATAAAATATTTTTTACTTTCGAGTGTCCTTTCGGACCCGAAAAGCACTATTTATCTTCGAAAAATACTATTCATGGCTGATCCAGTGTTGAGGCCATTACAAGTATAATAACTCATGTAATAAAATTAAAGAACATTTATAACTCCAATTTTATTGTTTATTTTTCAGTGTTTTTGTTCAATATTTATGTCTTGTGATGCATTTTTTCATGTTTTTAGTGTTAAAATTATCTTTTAATGCAATTTAGGTTTATTTTGATTTTTGGAAAGTTTTTAAGTGATTTTGGTGAACATTTTTTATTTGTGTGCAGAGAAAAGGGTAGCACTCGGTCTAGACCATTGGTCCCAACCGAGTGTCATGCAAGATCTCAAAACACACCATTTCATCAGGAGATTCGACCGAGATCAAAGTGTCTCAGACGAGTGCGATGCAGCTTTTAAGTGTGTTTTGATCTAGAATGGTACACTCGACTGAGACTAAAGTGTCTCAGTCGTGTCCTATGCTACAGTACTATTTTATCTCTTTAGACTCGTCCAAGACCAAAGTGTCTCAGCCATGTCCATTTGAAGACCTCTAAGAAAGCTACAAGTTTTATCTAGAAAGAGAAATATTTTTAGAGTTTTGAGCCACCACCTTCTTCTCTGTAGTTTTAGCTCGTGTTTAGGCTCTCATACTTAGTTTTTCATAGGTTTTACTTGTTAAAATTACTCTTTTAATATAGTTACTTCACAAATACATAGAATTACTAAGTTACAACTTAGATTTTAGTTCAAGTTTTAGTTTTTAATCAAGTTCTAGCTAGAGAAGAAAGAAGAAGACCTCATCAACTTCAGATCTTCAACTCTAAATGGGTTTTATAGTTTTTTCTGACTCTTTACTTATTATTTATATTATAAATAGTGAGTAGTCTTTTATTGTTTGGGGATCTTTGAATCCCCTAGACCATGTAAGGAGTATGAACTAATTATTTAATATATGTTTTAGATGTGTCTTTTTCCTTGTGCTAATCTTGGTTTGAATGGTTTACGAGTGTTTATGTTATTAATCTTATTCAAGTTAATAGTTGGATGCTTGTTTAATGTTTATACCATGAATGCTTTATTTTTCCTCACATTTTTTGTAGCTTTAATGGCATTTTTAGAATGAGAGTTGTTAAACCTAGGGTTTATTATGTTGTAAATTCAGAAATAAAGAGGAAAATGAATAGGTATTGGACTAGTAAGCTTCAAAATGAGATATTAGTTCACAATTAGGTATTGGAATCTGTGCTTATATTAGCTATTAGGTAAGGTCTGGAATGGGATACCAAGTAGTTAGAATAGTATGCTCTGGAATGGGATACTAAGGGTTTAGAAGGGTTTACCACATCTGAATTGTATGAAATCTTTTGTTAAAATGAACCTTGCATGGGATATGGGTGGATTTAATCCCTAACAACGTCTTTACCTTTGTTGATTTATACATAGTTTATCTTTGTTTCTTTTTATTATCTTGCTTAATCATCGTTTACATTTTATATTTTCTTTTAGTTTATTGTCATTATAGTTCGAGATAGCAAAAGAAAGAAAAATTCATCAAACAATTGGAAATTCTTTAAGCACATATCACAATCAATCGAAAATTTCATATTGCACCATTTCACTTCCCTTGGTTTGATATTCATATGTCTTAATTATATTCCTCTATATTACTTATCGATCTAGTGCACTTGCTAGGGTCATAACAAGTTTTTGGCACCATTGCTGGGGAGGTGGCATGTTTTGTGAGTTTTTATTATTGTTTTTATATGTTTTCTTTTTCTAATTTTATTTTTTAAATTCTTTTCAGGTACTCATAGTGTATGAGCCGAGTGAGATACGAGCAATTAGCATAGTACGATCCTAAAATCGAGAGAACCATTCATCAAAGAAGAAGAGCTAATAAGGAAAATAATATGGACCCATCGAATCATCCTTCCATTGATGAAGTTCCTCTTGATAATCAATAAGTGCCTAGGGCATAAGAAGAAATTCTAGCTAGACAAATGGAGGAGATGGCTAGGCAAAAGACAATCAAGAACTATGCAATACCTAGGTGGAATAAGGATCATAGAATGATTATATTACTAAGACATGTGCAGTTCAAGCTTAAACTAGCCACCATTACTATAGTGTAAAGGAATCAGTTCTCTGGTTCAAAACTAGAAGATCCCACTCAACACCTCCATATATTCTTAGAAATGAGTGACACCATTCGCATTTCGGGAGTTACATCAAATGAAATTCAGCTGAAATTATTCGCTATGACCTTAATTGGAAAAGCAAGAGAATTGCTCCAAATTTTACCGAGTCAGTCAATTTAGACATAGGAACAATTACAAGAGAAGTTTCTAATGAAGTTCTTCCGACCTACAAAAATAGCAAGCATTCACAACAACATCATTAAATTCCATTAATTAAATGAAAAACTTTTTCATGAGGCATGGGAGAGATATAGAAGACTATTAAAAAGTTATCCACACTATGAGGTGGCTGTCCACCAACTCATGACAATCTGCAGGATCAAATCTACCCATAAGATCACTCTTAAATGTAGCATTGGGTGGCTCATTTTTGAACAAAATACCAGAAAAAGTTTTTCATTTGTTGGAGGAAATGGCTGCTAATGATTCGTAATGGACAACTCTAAGAGGAAGACCACAGAAGCAAGGTGTGCATAATGTGGATGAGTTGTAATGTTGAAGGCACAAATAGAGGTGATAAGGAAGGAACTAAATGGATTAAAGGTGCAAAATATAGCTGTTGTTTCTTAAGATTCAATAGCATATGAGAGTAGGCTATGTGGATAAGATAATGGAATTATGGGAGATGTCAATGTAGTGGGAGATTATAGGAGAAATGACCCTTTTAATGATACGTATAATCTAGGTTAGAAAAACCACCCAAATTTTTCATAAAAAGGAGGGAAATCATGGGGCTTCATCTAATCAACCTCAACCTAGAGCCCCATTCAACAAAAATGTCCACTATAACCATAGTCAATCCTACCAACCATAAGCCATAACTCATTATCACACTTCATATCCACCCTACCACCACCAAAACCAAAGTTCAATTCAACACCAACACCAAGGTCTAAGTCAATATCTAAATTTTAACCAAGCCTACCATCGACTAGGATTCCAACCAAGACAACCCATTCAAGAAAAGAAACCGAATCTGAAAGATATGTTTGTAAGCTTCATGAATTGCAAGCAATATTTCATATCGGGCCAAGAAACAAGATGGAAATTTTATAAGTAGTGGAATAGAAACCAAGATGCCTCGATGAGGAACTTAGAGATGCAAATTGGGCAATTGGAAAATTCTTTATCCATAAGACCAGCTAGAACTTTTCCATCAAATGTTGATCGAAACCCAAAGAAGGAAGCTAAAGCGATCACGCTAACGAGTGGTAAAGAGGTAAAATATCTTAACCATTTTCATCATCAAGAAAGGAGGACCTGACATGAAAGGTAAGTAACTCTAACTCTAGGGTAGAGGAAAATGTAAATGCTCCTATCATTGATAAGGGTAGAAGCTTAATGAACCTCAACATAGAGGATCTTGACATAAATAGGTTGCCATTTCCTGTTGTAGCTAGAAAAGAAAAGAAGAATGAGTAATTGGCTAGGTTTCTAGAAATGTTTGAGAAATTATATATCAATTTATCTTTTGTTGAAGCCCTAGCTCACATGCTCAATTATGCTAAATTCATAAAAGAACTTTGTTCTAACAAAAAGAAATTAGAAAGGTGTGGGACTGTGCAACTAATAGAAAATTATAGTGCCATTATCATGAATAAGATCCCAAAAAAATTGAAAGATTCAGGTAGTTTCACTTTACCCTATGAAATTGGTGAAACTTTTGTTGGAAATGCATTGTGTGACTTTGGAGCTAGTATTAACTTAATTTCATATTTTATTTGTAGGAAATTAAATCTAAGAGATCTCAAGAAGATGGGAATGAGGCTCTAACTAGCTGATCGATCAGTGGGGAAGCCAAAAGGGGTGATTAAAGACTTATTAGTAAAGGTTGGAAAATTCATTTTTCCCATGAATTTTGTAGTGATGGAAATGGAGGAGGATAGAAAAGTGCTAATAATTGTAAGGAGACCATTTCTAAACACGACAATGGTCTTAATTGATGTTCATGGATAAAAGGTCACCCTAAGGTTTAATAATGAATAAATGGTAGTAGGCATGAACAAAGCCCAAAAGTATCCATCAAATGATATAGAGGAGTCCATTTATTTTATGGACAGGGTATAAGAATGTGTAGAGAAAAATCAAGAGCAAGTGTTGATGAAGGACTCGTTGAATTTTAGCTTAATACACTCTTTAAAAGATGAGGAGTTGGATGAAGTGCAGAGAGAGATGATAATGCAAATCAAGAAAAGAAGTGAGGAAGTTATAGGATAGCTTGAGGGAGATTTTGAAGATGAGAAATCAAGTGAAGAAAATGATGAACCTAAAAAGGAAGACTCTAAATTTGAGCTAAAAGATCTCCTACCTCACTTGAAATATGTGTTTTTAGAAAATGAATCAAAGTCGGTGATAATTTCTTCTGTTTTGATAGGATTTGAAGAGGAGATACTGATCGAAGTATTAAAAAAGCACAAGAAGGCTTGGGAGATATTAGACTTAAAGGGAATTAATCCATGCTATTGCACTGATTGGATCCCAATGGAAGAAGAAAGCAAACCAGTGGTTCAATCTTAAAGGAGGCTTAATCCAGCAATGCAAGAGGTAGTCAAGAAGGGAGGATGACAATGGTCAAGAATGAGTTAGATGAGCTTATTCCAACTCGTACGGTTATAGGTTGGAGAGTTTGTATAGACTATAGGAGGTTGAATAGATCCAATAGGAAATATCATTTACCCTTGCCATTTATTGATTAAATGCTAGAGAGGCTAGTGGGTAATAGGTTTTATTATTTTTTAGACATGTATTCAGGATATTTACAAATCCCCATTGCACCTGAGGACTAAGAGAAAACTACCTTCACCTACCCTTATGACACTTTTACCTATAGGAGAATGCCTTTTGGATTATGCAATGTATCGGCTACATTTTAGCGATGTATGATGGCAATATTCCATGACTTCATACATAAATTTATGGAGTTCTTTATTGATGACTTCACCATTTATAGGAGAGATTTCGAAAGATATCTTAAGCATCTTGATTTGGTACTAGAGAGGTGTGAGAAAACCAATCTAGTGTTGAATTAGGAGAAATGCCACTTCATGGTGAAGGAAGGAATAGTATTGGGGCATAAAATTTCTGAAAAAAGGATCGAGGTGGATAGAGCCAAAATAGAGGTGATAAAGAAACTTCTACCCCAACCAATGTGAAAAGGATTAAAAGCATTTTAGGGCATCCAGGTTTTAATCATAGATTTTTCAAAGATTGCAAAACCTTTGTCTAATTTGTTGATGAAAGATGCTCATTTTATTTTCACTACTAAATGTTTGCATGCATTTGAGCTATTAAAATAAAGGCTTGTTTCAGCTCTGATTATTATGCCTTTGAATTGGAATTTGCATTTTGAACTAATATATGATGAAAGTAATTTTGTAGTAGGGGTAGTGCTTGGAAAAAGATGAGAGAAGGTGTTTTATGCAATTTATTATGCAAGCTATACCTTGACTGGAGCTCAGGTCAATTACAACATAATTGAACAGGAACTCCTTACAATTGTTTTTGCATTTGAGAAGTTTAGACCTTACATGCTAGAAGCAAAAATTTTGGTGTGGACTGATCATACGACATTAAGACATCTTTTTGCCAAGAAGGAGTCGAAACCGAGACTGATTACATGGGTACTCCTTCTATAAGAGTTTGACCTGGAGATTAAGGATAAAAAAAGGGGCAAAGAACTTTGTGATAGATCACTTGTCTAGACTCGAGCATGGCTATATTGAGAAAGAGGAGATCTTTGCTTTGTTTCTAGATGAGTGTATATGTGTGAAGTCACTATTCGTTGGTTTGCTGATTCAGCCAATTTTCTTGTAGGAGGTTACATACCAAAAGACTACACTTGGAAAAAAGGAAGAAATTGAAAGCTGATGTGAAACTTTACAGATGGGATGATATTTACCTCTTTAAACTATATGCAGATCAAGTGTTAAGAAGGTGTATCCCTAAGGAAGAGCAAAGAGACATTGTCAAAGCATGTCATAGTGGAGAAGTTGACAGACATCATAGGCCAAATCGAACAATTTCAAAAATTATTTCCTTTGGTTTTTATTGGCATACTCTATTTAATGATGTGAAATCTTTCATTTAATCATACAATAGATGTCAAAGAGTACGAAATATCACTAGGAGATATGAAATGTTGTTAACCAACATTGAGGTAAAGCTATTTGATGTGTGGGGTATAGATTTTATGGGGCTTTTCCCAATATCCTACAGGTTTGAATATATCTTAATGGATGCAGATTATGTAAGCAAGTGGGTAGAAGTTATAGCCATTAGGACTTGTGATGCTAAGGTAGTGTTTGAATTCTTAAGGAAAAATATATTCACCCGATATGGAACCCCTAGAGCTATAATTAGTGATGGTGGCAATCATTTTGTTAACCACAAATTTAAAGCTTTGCTGAAAAAATTTAGAGTAAGGAACAAAGTCACTGCCCTATACCATGCCTAAGCTAATGGCCAAGTTTAGGTGTCTAACTGAGAATTTAAAGCGATTATGGAAAAAATGGCCAATGCATCCAGGAAAGAATGGTACCTTAAGCTAGATGAGGCATTGTGGGCGTATAGGACAACCTTAAAGACACCTATAGGGATGTCCTTCTTTAGATTATTTTTTGGCAAGTCTTGTCACCTATCGGTTGAATTAGAACACAAAGCTTATTAGGCCACAAAATTTTTAAATTTTGACCTGGAAAGTGTAGGGCTTTAAAATTCATTGAACTAGAAGAGCTAAGATTTTAGGCATACAATCATTCCGAGAGGTACAAGAAGAAGACAAAGAGGTGGCATGATAATAAGCTGGTCTCCAAGGACTTTATCCCGGGAATGATGGTGCTAGTATATGATAGTCGATTGCGGCTATTTTCAGGGAAGTTGAAATCAAGATGGAAGGGACCATATAAAGTTATGGAGGTCACCAACTATGGAGCTATCACCATTAAGCATCTGAGAGATGGTCGCGAATTTAAAGTCAATGGCCACCACCTAAAGCCTTACTTCGATTCCAAATTTGAAGTTGCATCGGTGGTCATCACGTTGGAAGATGTACCTTACGAGCTTAAAAAATCGAGCTGGCGACTTGTTAAATCCAAAACTTTCTCCGACTTATGAACTCTAATTTTTCTTTTAAAACTCTGTTTTTTATTTGTGTTTGATGGTTATTTCTATTTTTATTTTTAGTGTAATATGTGTTGTTAGTTGTGGTGATGTTTGATTGAAAAAAGTGTCATGATCATATGCATAAAGTTTGCAGTAATTTTGTTAGAGTCGGCTGAGACCATTAGTCCCGGCCCTATCCTCTTTAGGAATAGAGTTTTTGAATACCCACTCGGTTGAGACCATTAGTCCCTGCCGTGTCCTCTTTAAGAATTGAGTTACAGAATATGTCACTCGATTAAGACTATATGGTCTCTGCCGTATGCAAGGCAATTAGTTTAGGATAGATGCATCACTAGGCTAAGACCTATAGTCCTAACCTTGTCCATTAAAGAGGAAAAATTTAAAAAAGAAGGCCACTCGACCGAGACCTTTGGTCTCAGCCATATAAATAGTAAACCTTTAATCTGATAGGAGTCACTCGGTCGAGACATTATGGTCTTAGCCGAGTGTTATCAAAAATTGAAACTACATTTAAGGGGCATTCGGATGAGACCATGTGTAATTATGTGTTTAAGTTACAGAAGGGGTCATTCGGTCAGGACCAATTGGTCCCAGCCAAGTCTAATCAGGATTTTTCAAACTTTAGGAATAGACTCGGTCGAGATCATATATTCCTAGCCATGTCCGCTCATTTTTCAAAACCATGCATTTCACACTATGTGTATAACTTAGCCAGGACATTCTTGTCTCAGCCAAGTCTTATTGGGTTTCGATAAGGGAAAAATAAAACAAAATGCAGTGGATATATGAAACCCACCAAGATCCATACGATCCAAATGACTCAATGAAGAGAAAGTAATGATTACTAAATGAACACCCTCAATCGGTATCCACACTCGACCACAATGAACGAATTCGCCCAAAGTTCTAGCTCTCTTCCTTGGCATTAGGGTAATATAGAAAAATGATTTTCTTTTTCCACTCTCTCAATGATGATGGCTCACACCTTTAGTATGTCTTCTTAGGGTTTTTAAACCATACATATCATATATATAGGTGACCCAACCCTAATTAAGAGAGAGAGAGAATTTCAAGCCCACATTTCTTATTAAAATAATAAATACTTTATTTCTTATTTAAAATAAGAATTATAATATTAATCTTAATTAATATTTATTTTATTTATTTATTTCAAATTTTAATTTATCACAAAATAAAATTAGAAATGCCTGAATTAACCTTTAGTCCATTCATCACATTCATGTATGCAACCCAATAGGTTTATATTATGTTGGCCGAGGGTCCCAACCCATCACAGGCCCATAAGTTATAAGCGGTCTCTAGCAAGATATTACGACTACCTAAATAACATGAATATTGATAATTCGAATTTAACCTAATAGAACATGTTGTAATCCTTTTGTCACACGATATCTTGTTCGAACATAAGTTATGGTTGATGTCAAACATATATAGTTCAAACATATAATTTCTTGATCACTAAGTAGACTGATAATATCGAATGACATTGATCACTCCATCAATTCATTTAAGCATAGCCATGCATTTCTCAGTCCTACTTATTGAAGGGCCCAATAGATATCTCTCTTATAAGAGAAGGATAAATTCCATCATGATTATTCACTATCCTCTGCATGATTCTTATCATTTCCAATCATAACCTTTATTATTATTCGATTAAAGATAATATTTGATTATGTCAGAACATAATATTCCTCATGTAAGATACTATGATAATCTCAGGTCTAAGGATCGATAACTTAACTATTATATGATCACTAATGACATTAACCCATATAGTATCTCATAGCAATTCTATCCAATACCCTATTCTCTAACATGTACCTATAAGTTTGATTTATATCACCATATATAATCATCCCATAATTATCAATCAAACTTGTACTAGTCTTTATTTATCATTATTCCTTTTAATGATAAATGATGAGGGATAGCCAAAAATAACATTGAATTTTTATTTATAAACATTATTATATTCTTACATACCAAAATATAATAACATGAAGAAAATCCAATTTTATAAAATGAAATGTGACATTACATAAGGAACCAAAACTATGGCCTAGGGCATAACCACTAACAAGTCCCTAAGGCATTCTGTCGTTTCCCCTTATAAATAACCCCCAACAGTTACACCCCTTCATTTCCATTCAGTTTCTCTTCTCCTTTTATGAGATTTTTGGAATTTTTACCCCTAATTCCCTACTTCTTCTTGCATCCTTTCTTGATTAAGCATCATAATCAAGTAAGTTTTCTTATTTTTACTTTATTTTTCTGTTTTTATGTTTGTTTGTTTGTTGTTTTTGCTTTAAAGTTTTTGTTGTTGTGATTTCTTTGTACTTAATGTCGTTTTGTGGTAAATTTTTAGTTAAACATGTAACACCCTAATCCTTTAACCATGGATAATCATCAATATCATCATCATCATTATCACAAACCTAGTAAAGCTCAGGCATAAATAATAATAGCAATTATAGGACAGGCCATAATTACATGTCACAATAAATTAAATCAAACTTATAAATAAGAAGGCTTAACATAATTGGCCAACAACTCATAATGAAATTCCCAAAGGCAACTTTCATCCGCCCGATCTTCTCTTCACAGGTTGTTTAGGCACTAGCTACTGATCCACTAGAGCTTACCCTCAAACCTACACGGATAAACAAACCCGTGCAAAGCTATAAAGCTTAGTGGGGAACGAAACTCTATATATATCTATATATAAAGATAATTCTCTTTCCACAATTCATCACAAACGTGCATAAAACTTTCACAATCACACAGGATAACATATGAATCTATTATATTCTTCATTTCATATATGACATTCTTAGGAGAGTCTTCAAACTTACTAATGGGTATCATGTTTAGAATAATTGAATGCGTTATGAAACTTATCTCACTTCCTAAAAGCTTAGCCATTCATCACTATCACCATCATCTTACCCTTTACTTTTCTTAACTTAGTATAAATCATGCATCTTATAATCCTTTGTAATCAATAGGCTAGACATCATAGTTATTAATGGCATAAGATTTTCACTTATTACTTTAAATCACATTGTCACCTAAGATAGGAAATCAACATTAATTCATAATATAAAGGTGTACTTAAGTCATATAGCATCTACAATTAGTCCTAGTAGGCATAATTTCTTCACATATATCATACAATTCTTATATGAGATTCACAAACTCTACATCCTTCATGTTATCTTAGCATGGTAACCTAATTCTCTTACAAGCATCATTCTATGTCATGCATTGCACTTGGTTAAATGAATGTTATCATTATGTCTACCTGTGTGTAAACATTTATATATAAATAGACAGATTAACAGGGTGGTAGGTGATCATAAGGAACAAGCATTACATGTATGCATTTAATAAATAGAGTACATGAAACTTAATGCACATGTTATAGTTCATATAACTTCTAGTACAATAGTGTATGCTTTAGGGTTCATATAATCTCTGTGGAATCCCATTGGTAGAACCATCTCATACCGATACTCATATAGGAATCTTCTCTAATTGAAGTGTGACATTTCAATCATGCATTACAAAGCGTAACGTTTCATTTCATAAAACAATTTATAGTTAAAAGAATTTAAAACAATCAAACAATAGGTCATTTCTCATGCTTACATCACATAAATAGAGTAATTGATGCATGTTTTACTTTATCTTGTGTATATTTTATCATCTTTAATAGCCTGCCTAAGTACTAGTTCAAAAGGTGGATAATGAGAGCAATGGATACTCAAAGGTATCAAACTATGGATATCCGGAGATACCAAACAATGGACCCAAATGGGGTCAAACAATGGTTCCAACAAGGAACAAACTATGGACCCAAAAGGGCTAAACGATGGTTCCATTAAGGAACAAGACCCAAACAGGGTCAACTATGGCAGCTGCGACTATATCCCTCTAGGCATGCCAATCTAATCCACAACTGAACTAAGACCCGCAAGCTTAATCCTTTAATAACAGCTTTGATTCATCATATTCTTTGTTACTTAATACATCATTTGGCTTCAAGCCACAATTCATAAAGAATGCATATAATTCTTACCATACATCAATGTTGAGTTTTAGGCTCCATTACACATGGATGCAAGTAATGTCATCACATGGTTACATCAATATCATTCATACATATCGTAGTGGATTACATAATAATGCAAACACAATACATTATTACTTTCATCGATCCATCTCATCATACTTGATATTAATTGTGAGGCCAATGAGGCGATTATGGAAGTATAGTTCATATAGTTCTTGCAACTAAAAATCTTCATAGTATTATATGCATGTCCATATATACATGTGTGCATATAAAGGCAACTTGAATCATAGCAGTACATACCTTATAGATACTTATATATGATCACATAATGAGTCAAATTACCCATCATAGCATGGTAGCATCAATTGTAAAACATTGAATTACATAACTCATTGGTATTTCTAAATGACGTACCTTGTTACCATTTGCCACGAGCAGTTTTCCCATATTATCATAACTCACATCAAACATAATTATTTAAAGCAATACTCATGCATTTATGATCCATACAGTAGTAATATACGTAGGTTCTCTTACAATTTAAAGGTCAACACTTGTTCATATTTAGTTCCTTGATTCACTTCAATGGTCTCTCAGATTATAGACAACAAGTTATATACTTTAACATAATCATATAAATAGTTCAATCCTCTTACTTGTATTTTATACCCAGGTAGATTATGTGAGCTTATTTCATCTTAGTCGTTAGCACACTACGGATGCTCACGTGAAAATCGTAATATATTATAGGCACGAGCAAACAGGTGAGCAGGTTATTACCCATTACTGCTAATCATTAATTCTTCTTGTGACTCTGAGTGTAATCAAGCTTCTATAGTTTCATAATTTAACATAAGCTATGATGTCCCACTTCCTTTAACTTGGACAAGCAACCTTGTAACTATACTCTTATTATCTATAGGTTATATCATAGTGTTCTCATATCATTGTAGCGGAATATCAATGTGAAATATTTTTGGACAAAGCCAAAACACACGTGTATAATCATTATAATACCATCAAATTGAAGTAATCATTTTCATGTATTCTAATGTTAGTATTCATTTACTAACTTTATTCTCATATAACGTTTCATTTAATCATGTTTAGGGTCACATCTTATCCTTATTTTATGCTTAAAATGCTTTAAAGTTACTTAAAAAGGTTTTAGACCAACTTTGGTGACACAAAAGGGCTTAAAAATCATATTTGGGTGAAGTAGGGAAGTATCACAAGTCATGAGGGGTGTCACTAGTCGTGAAAGGGAGCAAAATTCATGACTCATGTATTTTTTCACGAGTCACACATGTCACGAGTCGTGCCAGGAGTCACGAGTCGTGAACAGTCATAGGCAGTTTTCTTAGCTCGACTTGTGAGCGGTTTTTGACATATCAAATGGCATTTTCAGCAAAAATGGTCTTATAAAAACTTGTTCCATTATGTTTCTAGTTTCTGAAACATCAAAAATCATCTTGATATCGTTTCTATATTTTGATATATTTACCAAAAACTAAGGGCTGCTCCCTGTGACTGGGCAGCAAACTGTTTGTGAATTCAAGCTGAAATATAGCCTATTTAGAAATAGATTTAGGACTTGGTTTCTTCATATGAAATATAGGTATGGAAGTTTATTTTCAAAATAAAAAAGAATCATTCAATTTTGAGTTCTCTAGCTCAACCTATAAGCAAAATAGTTCAAATAGGTCTGAAGAGACATTTGACTCGTGAAGGGGTTTCACAAGTGAAGTAAAGGAATGAGGTTCACAAATCGTGAAGAAGTTCACGAGTGAAGAAAAATGGCTAACTTTCATGAATCGTGAAGGGCTCATGAGTGAAGAAGAAGGGGTATATTTTCACGACTCGTGAAGGAATTCACGAGTCGGACAAAAATTCATGACTCGTAAAGGTATTCACGAGTAAGAAGCCAACATTCACGAGTGACCCAGGGGTAAATAGTTCACGACTCGTGAATGCATTCATGAGTCGGACAAAAATTCACGACTCATGAAGGCATCATGAGTCAACAGGTAACGAATGCCAGAATCACGAGTCGTGAGGAAAATAAGGCAAAGTTCACTACTCGCGAAGGCATTCACAACTCAGCATCTTAAAGCAAACAATTTTCCCTTTTTATCCCGATTTACATATTCAGAAAACCTAACCCTAATTCCTTTAATTTCATTTACAAGCAACACTTATCAACAACACTCCCATTCACAAAATCATCATGATAGTCCCATACCTCATTGAAGCTTCAACTCTTTCTTTGATCCTCTTGATCCATCTCTTTTGCTCATAAATTCTTCCTTCTCCTTCACTTGATCTATCTACTTCTCTCTCTTCTCCTAACACATGGTGATAACAATAAGATCTTGTAATCCCTCATCAAACATCACCAATTAAAAGAAAAGAAGAAGAAATCTTTAAGGGAAACATTACCTTTGATGTTAGCTCACAAACCCTAGCTCCTTTTCTCCAAACCGTGACCATAGAGAGAGAGAAAGATCCCTCAAAATTCCCATCTCTATCTCTCCCAAAACTCCTAATTTATAGTGGGATAAATATCTCACCAAGGAAATTCCCACTATACCCTTATACACAAATAAACTCCCATTATTTCAATTTCTTCCAACTTAACCCCAAGACTTTCTAATTCACTTCAATTACATCCTTTTCTTTAATTATAATTTAACTTAACTCATACACTTATATGCTAAAATTACCAAAATACCCCTAATGGGACTTAACCTCGATAATTGCAAAATAATTCAATTTTGCCTTAATTAACGGTAATCCTCATTAATTAACAATAATTCGATTAGGGCCATGATTGGGTCCTCATAAAACATGTTTTTTAATGATTGGGTCCTCACAATAACATATTTAATAGATTTAAATCATTATGGCATGACATAAATTATGAATGAAACAAGTTAAATGACATAGAAACATAAATCATGGCACTTGAATAACAAATAAACCTAATTAGTTTACATGATCATGGTATGCTTTTAAAGAGAGAAAGTGATTAGGGCCTAGAATATTGCCATCAAGAACTTTAATTTTGTAACTCTAAAAAGCATGTTCTAAGCTCAAGTCCTTGATTCCCATGTTTAAGATAAATATGTGTTTGATTTTTTATGTGATATAAAGTTGTTCGAAGCTGTTGAATTCTTAGAATAGAGAATTGAGTTTCTCTTTCTTAAAAGTCTTTCATTCTCTCTCACAAGTGAAAAATTCCCCCTTAAAAACCCTAATTTTTCCTTTTTATACCTAAAGAAGAGTTAGAGATCAACTTTAACTCTAATCCCCTATAATTGGAAACTTTAATCCAATCAAATCCAATCTAGATCAAAATTTTAAAATCCAATATCTATCCAAGATTTTAAAAACTACACATCAAAGGAAATCTAGAAGTAACCCCACAGATGGGCTTCTATCACTAACAGACGGATAACACTAACACAAGCTTTGGAAAATTATAAAAATGCCATTAAATCTAACTTGTCATTTGAGGTTGTGACTTAATGACTGATGGTCGTCAATCAGCGAGCCATAGGCCACCATAGGTACCTTGGATAATGGCATCTTCTAGGAGATGCCCTAAGGAAAATGACCATAAAAAGTCATCCCTCTAGTGACAGACAATTGTCTATCATAAGTAAAGGCCAAATTTAAGGTTTTTTACCCTCTTTCAAAAAATTTGGAAAATTAAAATTTAAACCCATATAAACATTTATAGAAATGTAGAAATCAAGGCCAAAACTTCAAGATTCATGCCTTCTATCAGAAATATGACTATTTTCTCATCATTTAGTAACCCGGATCTAGGCTACCTAGGGTTATAATGTCTATAAGCAGATCAAATCATATTGATTCAGCTACAATAGTCATTCAGAGGCAATATTCCAACTTAAGGAAACCACTATACCATGCCTTAACCATCTCATGAAGGAGAAAAAGCTGTAACCATTATTGCCTATACCAGTAAAGAGTTAGGGCATACCAGGATATAGGGTTGATCAGTTTTGTGCCTTTCATTAAGGTACAAGTCATCTAACTGATAATTGTCAAACTTTGAGAGATCATATATAACACTTAATTGATACTAAGCAACTACTAGATCCATAAAAAAGGTAAATAAGTAAAATGTGTATAATGTTTTGCCGCCCCTAATTTTCATAGTTAACTTAGGATTGCCATAATGGTTCATATTGAAAGATCTATATGGTAATGACTAATTGGCTATCACTCACCAAGCTCAAGAAGATAATGATGACACAAATGCAGTGATGTTGGGAATTGGTTCAATGGAAAGTGCTAACAACTTAATGGATATTTGGGATGCAGATAGTGACTCGGGTTTAATCAAGCATGATGGAGAATGGTCGAACAACTTATGAGATTCTGAGCAAGAAAAAATTGGTGAAGAGGGGATAGTGAAAGCTATAACTAGGAGTGGTTAAGATAACTCTAAAAAGCAAGCCATCTTTAAGACTATGGTGAAGACAGGTCCAATGGTGGTGAAAATATATTTTGAATTACTGCCTATTTTGGCTAACTTTTCTCTTCTATTGGGTAGACCTTGGTTTCATAAGCTAGGAGGTGTACTTTCCTATCTTCACCAAATGATTAAGATTGCATATAAAGGAGGTGTAGTCACTATCAAAGATGCCAAGGAAAGTCAAATTTCAATGTTGGAGATAGCTAACCAACCCTTTGATAGATTTCATATCGATACCATCAATGATGAAGAAGAATAAGAGCAATTCCAAAATCTTTTGGTGGTCAACATGATAAGGAAATTGAGTTATTTTCTTGGTGCTAGTTTGGGTAAGAATTCACAAGGACCTCAATAGATCATTATTTTAAGGGGACAAAAGGATAAAAAGGCTCTCAGATACATTTTATTATCTAACAAGGATAAGGTGCACCTAAAAATAATTGGGATCCCCCACATATTGGAGAGCTTTGTGTCTATGTCTCAAGGATGCAAGTATTATAGTAAAGTTGAGCTTGTGTTAATAAATTTCAGGTTGATTCAGGGTTTTAAGTTCATTGGCAATGTCTTTAATTGGGTCAAGGGGACTATAAGGCCTATGCCAGAGTTTTTGGATAAAAAGGTTATAAATAAGCTTTCAAAATGAGTATGGATTATCTCGAGGAAGTTATGACTCTAGAACTGGTGGCTGTCAAGATCAAAGAGAAAGAGAAGATTGAACTGGAGCCAACGAAAGTTGAAGATAGATCTTTATAACCTATGCCAGAGATAAAAGATGACGAAGTACCAGCCTCTACAATAATTAAATTTAAAGATAAATTCTTTGTTGATGTCATTTATGTTCCTGAATTGTTCACTAATGATGTATGTTTTCCTAGTTATTTTGATAATATGAACAACTTTGCTTACTTATGCAATGTCTCATCTGATTGTATCATGCATAGCACTAATTATGAATATCAAACCACATTTGACATCAATTTAACCAGCACTACTCCATTTAATCTCAAGATACAAGAAAATCCTAAAAAAAATTTAATTACATCTTATATAACTGTTGAGGAAAGAATAAAATTTGAGAAAATATTAAAGAAATATGAGAAAGTTTTTGCTTGGACCTATGATGACATGCTAGGAATTGATAGACATACCATTCCAACTTAACTAGACTATAAGTTGGAAAACCAAAAGCTTCGCAGACTATGACCAAAAAGGGTCGAGAAGGTAAAAGAGGAGTTCACAAACAAATTGAGGTCGAGTTCTTAATAGAAGTCTAGTATCCCACATGGTTAACCAATGTTATAGTAAACATTCATATCCTATTATTATAATGTAACATTGACTATGAGAATGTATATAGCTATACATATGTGCCTTTCTTTAATGATACTCTTATAAATTAATTACATTGTTATGAATTTATGAAAATGGTTTCAAGGCTTAAGCACTACACAATATTCTTTTTTCATGCTTACTTTTACTTTTAATTCAAAGTGTAATCATATATTTTAATGTACATTATGTAATTTTATAACCTTAAGAATGTATTTATAATGTTTAGGAAGTGTCCACATGTTTATAAAACATTTTTGCGAATTTAAACACTGCCTTTCCTTGCATTTTGAAAAGAAGTTAAAAAGCCTTGAATTTTGGCCTTTACCTATGACAGACAGTCGTTTGTCACAGAAGGATGGCCATCAGTGGCACTTTTCTTCAGGGCCATCTCTTGGTAGATAACTTATCTATACCCTCCTAGTCTATCCGTGGCTTAATGATAAACTACCGTCATTCACCGAGTCACGACCATAAATGTCCAAATCAAATTCAAAGGTATTTTTGTCATATTTGAAAGCTTGTTTGAGTGATAGCCATATATCATTTACAAAGCTCGTTTGTGGGGGATTTTTTTTTTAGATTTCTTACTTTTTCCAATTTTTAATCTTCAGATAAAAATCAGATTTGAGAGGTAAAATCTTTTACAGATTTTAAGGATTTTAAATTCCAATTTTGGAGGGATTAGAGTTAAAGTTGCCCTCTAACTTTCCTTAGAATTTAATAAAAAATCTAGAGTTTTTCAAATGGGTTCTCACTTTAGAAAAAAAGGGCAAACTTTTAAATAAGAGAAAAATAATTTCTATTCTTGGAAGCTAAAGCTCTGAATATATTTCTTCTAAACACACAAAACTTATAGACACATCTTTATCAAATATGGGAATTAAGGATTGAGAATTGGATCACTACTGTTTAGAGTCACAGAACTAGATTCTTGAGGATAATATTCTAGTCTTTATTCTCTTTCTCTCTCTAAACACATACCATGATCACATAAATTTATTAGGTTTATTTGTTATTCATAATGCTATGTTATATGTTTCTGTGTCATTTAATCCTTTCATCCATATTTTCTATATTGCCATGATGACATAAATCTTTTTATATGATAGAATAACATGTTAGGTTCCAACTCTTCCATTAATGTATAATGAGATCTTTATTTGTTCTTTATGCTTATATGTTAAAAGAATGATTTAGGTGTATTTTCATTGTTATTAATTAGATGTGGCATGTTCTAGGATCTTAGATATGAATGTTTAGGGTTTAAGGGTTTTTCTTTGTTTTTTCCTTGAAAATATGCATTTTGCCTATGTTTTTGACTAATAGATAGGAAGAAGGCTTGACAGACGGCTCTCAATCATAGCGATAGATGGGATATCTTGGTACCTCCTTCTCATCCTGTGCCTTTTTTGTTTGTTTGAGCATATGTCTTGTCTTTTGGCTATCTATGGCTTTTTTTTTTTGTCTTTTAGGTTTATTTTATGTGTTTTTTCCATATAAAATTTGTTTTGCATGTTAATAATATTTTTAATGTTTTTTTTTTTTGCTTCTGTTTTTGCATGTTTTATGTTATACAAATTTGATATTTATTCAAGAATGAGCTTTTATTTTATTATTTGATTTATATTATATTTTACATGCTAATAGTTTTGTTATTTGTGTGTTTCCTCAAGAGATTATTTATCATTCATTTAGAGATTTCCTTTAGGAGTTAATTTTCCTTGGAAAGAAAAGCCTTAGGATGGATCTATTTTTATTTCTTTTACTTTTCATTTCACATTATTTATTTATGTTTCACTCATTTTGCTTTATTCTTTGGTTTATTTCGTTTAGTTAATTTGTACTGTATTACTTTACTATTTATTTTTTGGATGTATTTCATTTTATCGATGTAACAGGTAGTAATAAAGGATTTTTTGCATCTAATTTAAAAACTCCCTTAAAATATTTTGTACTTAATTAATTGAATTTTTTAAAATAAAATGGACTATTGTCCATTTTTATCCCAAAAAATTCCATAAAAAGGATTTTGTAAATATGTAGAAGGAAATCAATTTTCCCAATACAATAAATAGCACGATTTACATATGTCTTTTATCTTTTTAATTGGACAATTTGCCTTTATAATTTCTTAAGTAGGATTATTTTATTTATTTTATTTATTGCTTTACTTTCTGCTTTCAAAAGGCTTGATATGTTTGTTTAATTAATTATAATACATCATGTGAAAAAGGAGGTAGTACATTAATAATAAAAATATAATTTTAAGAAACACCTAATCAGGGTACCAAGTATAAGTGACATCTCGAACACCAATCTCTGTTTGGAAATAAAAAAATTCAGATTTATTTCTCAATGTTTGATAAGTGTCTAGCAATTATACTAGATTTGCTAGTAATATAGGAAAATATAATTAAATACCCCAAATATCAAACCCAAGAGAAATGTGTTATTTTATGTATTTAAAATGTTAGAGTGATTAATGTATGTAAAGAATCCCTAATTTGATAATGACGAAGAGTTAATTAAACTAAAGATAAAATCTTAAATAACTTTAACTAATAAAACTCAATCAATTAAATGTAAACCTAAACAATCAACCAAGAGATTTAAACGCAACCAATAAATAAAAAATGATAAATTTAATGATAAAAGAGACTTCTACTAAAAAACTTTCCACCTCACTTTCTAATGCATATAACTTAGTTAAAGATAACACAAGTGATTTATGGAAAATTGGTAATAAATTAAGTTAACTTACTTAGAATATCTTTCTAAGCATCAAACTCTCTTATTAGGTGAACTCCTAAATATCCATTAGACCCTTTCTCAAGAGATCTCACATCAATATATTCTAAGCTTATATTTTCTTAGCCTTAAATCACTTAAAATTAACACACAATTATCTCACATTCAAGAAAATAACCATGCATTAACTTACGTTAATTAAACTATGAACATGCATATCCTAGGTTAATATTGCATTTGATCCTAAATCATTATCACAATACATTAATAATCAAACTAAATATAAGTTAAGATAAGGAATTACTTAGAAATTAAGAAATAATTAACTTGTAGTCAATTAAAGATCAAACTAAGTCACTACATAAAAAAATTTGAGGGTTTAAGTTCCCTCGGCAAAAGCAAGAGAAACTACTCACTAATTATCTTAAAAACTAAATAAAACAAATTAAATGAAATATAAGACACATAGATCCTTCAACTGCCTTTGATGTCTTCTTAGATTCTTCAATTGTAGACTTCAAACCCTAATAGAAAAATAAAATAAAAAAATTAACAAAATTCATAATTCCCTTGAGGTCTCCATTTGTTTAGTGTTTTTTATCCTGCCAAAAGTCAAAGTTAATTGCCTTCATACTTCCTAAATTAAATTTTTATCATATTTAGAAGTCTTTAACTCAATAGAGGGGCAAAAGAACTCAGGTGAGGCCTTATTAAGCTCAGGTAAGGTGTTTAAAGTTAAGGAGAGGTGTTTAGGACTTGGATGAGTTGATTCAAAAATTTTAAAGAGAACTTTTTAGCTTGGGTGAGGTGATTCAACCTCAGGTGAGGGCTTTATGAACTCGATTGAGGTGATTTAGCACTCTCCCGAGTTCATCCTCTTTGTACTCCATGTACTCCACAAAGCTTTCTTGCCTTTAACTTTCAAAATTACAATATTGCCTCCAATATGCAAACCTACCAACCAGTTGACTTATATCTCAAAAAGGATCTCCCAAAACTAAATGCTTTATTGCTTTGGCCATGATGGTGGCAATCCATCCAATAGAAATAACCTTTATACAACTTGGCTTATTTTGCAGGTCCTTTATCTTTCTCACTAGATGGAGTGCACCATTAATTTTGATTCCTTCAACCATGCACCGCAATAGCATTATCTCACATGAATTTATGACACTCAAGCCACCAAGATAGTTGTAAATTGTTATAGAAAAAAACCTATGTAGAACATGTAGTGCATGATTCTTCAATGAGTGAGCCATAGTCCGGCTGCCATTCCATCTTAATAGGTTGAGAGGATCTCTAACCCATTCCCAATTCTCACTTGGTGTTACATTAGGTAGCTCACAAATCCCATCTAAAGGAAAGCCCAAATGCTCAATAAACTTAGGGAAGCTATTGTATATGTTTTTCTCCCAAGCTTGAAGCTTACAGTGCCAAGATCCTCCTTTGCCATATAGTTGCACTTGAAGGATTAAAGGAAGTCTTTAGCCATTGAAGGGTAAACTTTTGGCATCTTTTGGATGAACTATTCCCAGCCAATGTTCTCAATAAGTAGCATGATTTCATTCCATAAGTTGCCATCAGCAATGTCTAAAAATAACTTTTCCAAATAAACTAGCTTGACATAGGTGGCATTATCAAAGTACTTGTACAAGTCATGCTTATCTTCATCCATATAACTTGGAATGTGTGCTCTCAAAGAGCTAGAAGCACCGCCATGTCTCACTTTCTTAGGTGTCACTACAAAGAGCACAATATCAAATGATTAATACAAAATATGGAAAGTTAAAACATTTAACCAAGGGAAACAATTAAATGTAACACAAATGTAATCATATCTAATACACATTATCAAGCCCCTTAAAACTTCAAACTGAAAAATGAAAGCCTTAACATATTATAATATATAATCAGACAACTGTAGCAAAGGTAATGCTAAAAATAGTTTGGCTGTAATTAAAACAACATTAATTTGTCATTTGGGCATTTTGTCAAACACCTTGTATGCACAACTCAGCAAGGTTAAAGTATAAGCAATATCAACTTTAAATTATAACAACTGAAATTATAATCATTAATTGCAAACACTTAACAAGCTTGATGAAAATAAAGTGCAAAAGAAACCAAATTTTGAGGTCAAAAGTGAAATCCAACTAACCTAATTAAAGAAGTATAAAATCCACTTTCAAAGAAAAATAAGCAATTTATTACGCTAATTTGAAAATTAATGAAGTAGTAAATATGGACTTACTTGGATTGAAACAAAGAGAGATGAAAATAAATGACTTGAGTTTAGGTTGCTTAGGAGAGTTGTGTTTGAGACATTGGGCAAGGGAGAGAGTATTTAAGTGTGTGTAAGTGAGGTAAGGGGGATGTGAATGAGTGGGTTTTAAAGGCCAAAGGCCTCGGGTGAGGGGTGGGACACCTCAAAAGAGGTGTAGGGTATTGGATAAAGGCAGATACGCCTCAGTTAAGGTGAGAAACCCCTCAGCTAAGGTGTTTGTCTAGGTATGAAGCCTAGGTGAGCAGTCTGATGGCAATAGTTGTCTCGACAAAAGGCAAAAACCACTTAGTTGAGGGGCTAGAAGCTAGAAAAAATGTAGCAAGGCCTCAAGAGGTACAAATCCCTTAGGCAAGGTAATTTCAAAAATTAAAATCATAAGGAAGCCTCAAGTAAGGCCAAATTCACTTAGGCGAGGCACTAAAAACAAAACTTTCAATTCTGCAATTTCCACAAAATCAACTGTCAATCTCTCTTCATGCCTACCTTAATTCAATCTCCACAAATTAATTGAACCTCACATAACCTTATCAATTTACAACTCACTCAAATTAATTTATGCTAAAACCATGAATAAACCAAATTAATGCCAATATTTATACAGCACAAATCAAATGTAACATGAATCATACTTACTCAAATAATTCTCTACCTTGAGCCATCCATCTATTTTCTCACAACTAAATTTTAAACCATGCCACAGCAATATGTAGACCTACCAACCAATTGACTTATATCTCAAAGCCATATTTAACTCATGAAATAATTAAAACCTCTTTTAATTTTTTGAATCAACAAGTAAACAAAGTAAAACTCACAATTAAACAATAAAAACACTTAAAAAATTCCAAAAACATATTACAACAAAAACAATTAAAGACATTCACTCAAAAATTTAAGCACAAGCTGAAAAGCTTAGTCTGAGTTTAGAAAGTCCTCAGCTAGACTTTTAGGAAAGTCTTACTTGTCAAAGAGAATCAAAGTTGCCTTAGCAACCTTTTGGTGAGCAACAAAATATTGTTTTAACCTATGGCCATTTATTTTATATTCACAACCATCTTTTAGATTTCTGATGGTGATTACTCCAAACTCATTACTCGAGACCACTTGTTAAGGACCTAACCATCTCAATTTACGCTTACCTGGGAATAACCTCAACTGATTATTGTACATCAAGATCAACATTCCAAGAGCAAAATCCTTTTAATTTAGCTTTTTTTCATGCCAATGCTTTATTTTCTCCTTTTAGCTCACAACATTATCTTAAGACCACTGTCAAAACTCATCCGGTTCGTTGAGCTGTAACCTCCTCTTTTCTCCTACATATCTCAAATCAAAGTTAAGTAGTATTATAGCCTAATATGCCTTATTTTTTAATTTGATCGACAAATGACAAGCTTTACCAAAAACCAATCTAAATGGGGATATGCCTATAAGGGTCTTATATATAGTTCTATAAGCCCAAATAGCCTCATCCAATTTGCGATACCAGTATTTTCTAGCATTGTTCATTATTTTATCCAAGATGGATTTTAACTACCTATTAGACACTTTCACTTGCCCATTCACTTGAGGATGATGCGGGGTTATAATCTTATGCCTAACACCAAATTTTTTAAGCAATGTTTTGAATTGATGGTGGACAAAATGCTTGCCCCCATGAATCTAGTGAAAATATTCCTCCTAAGGAATTCAAGCACAACTCTAACCTCACATGTCCTAATGGCTACTACTTCTACCCACTTGCTCACATTATCTATAGCTACTAGGATATATTCAAATCCAAATGAGTTTGGAAAAGGACCCAGAAAGTCAATACCCCAAACATCAAAATTTTCAACTTCTAACATAGTATTCATTGGCATCTCATCTCTCTTAGATATATTTCCTATGCAATGACACCTATTACAATACTCTATAAATGACTTAACATAAAAAATAGGCTAAAAGAAACCTTACTATAAAATTTTAGCTAGTGTACGATTTGGTCCATGGTGACCTCCAACCTCTCCTTCATGACATAATCACATAATATTTGTTTGCTCCTCTGTTGGAACACATCTCCTCAGCACTTGATCCGAACATATCTTGATCAAATACGGGTTATCCCATAGATAGTGACTTATATCCTCTTTTAGCTTTTTCTTTTATTGCCAAGTGAAATCCTTTGGAAGGTAACCTTCTGCAAAATAATTAGCAATATTAGTGTACCAAGGAACTGAACTTTCATAAGAATAAATAGCACAAATATGTTCATCAGGAAATAAATTAGAAATTTCTCCCTTTTCTATATAAGCATGATCCAATCTAGATAGATGATCAGTTACAAAATTTTTAACTCCCTTTTTATCCTTTATTTCCACATCAAATTCCTACAATAGAAAAACCCATCTAATGAGCCTTGATTTGGAATCCTTCTTTGTAAACAGATGTTGAAGTGTCGCATGATCGGACTGCACTATTACTTTAGAACCAAAGAGATATGGCCAAAATTTTTTACACTGAACACCATCGCCAATAACTCATTCTTCATGGTGGTGTAATTCACTTGTGCTCCTGTGAGTGTGTGACTTGTATAGTAAATGGTAGAAAAATCTTCTCCTTTCTCTAGCCTAAAATTGCTCCCATTGTATAGTCACTAGCATCACATATAATTTAAAAAGGTAAACTCCAATCCGATGATGCTATGACTAGTGTTGTAATTAACTTTTACTTCATTTGATTAAAAACCTGCAAACAATCATCATCAAAGTTAAATGCAACATCTTTAAGTAGTAAATTAGAAAGTGATTTTGTAATTTTTGAAATATCCTTAATAAATCAACGATAAAAGTTGGCATGACCAAGGAAATTCCTAATGCCTCTAACACTAGTAGAGGCAGGTAATTTGTCAATCACATCTACTTTAGCCCTATTAGCTTCAATTCCTTTTTCGAAGATCTTATACCCCAGAACTATACTTTCCTTACCATAAAATGGCATTTTTCCCAATTTAAGGACAAGATTAGTTTGCTCACACCTTTTTAAGACCAATGTAAGGTTAGTAAAATAAGAATCAAAATTATAACCATAAAAAGTAAAATCATCCGTGAAAACCTCTATAAATTGCTTAATAAAATCATGAAATATGACCATCATATACCTTTGAAAGGTGGCAGGGGAATTATAAAGACCAAAAGGCATTCTTCTATATGCAAAGGTGCCATAAGTGCATGTGAATGTGGCCTTTTCTTGGTCTTTCGGGGATATAGGATTTTACATATATCTCAAATAAGCATCTAAAAAGCAATAAAATCTATTCCCAACCAACCTCTCTAGCATTTGATCAATAAAAGGCAAATGAAAATGATCTATCCTAGTCTATACACACTCTCCATCCCCATCACTATTTATATTGGGATGAGTTCATTATTCACCACAGTCATACCCCTTGTATAGGACTCACCCAACTATTATCAGAAATAGGATAGATAATACCCACATCAAGTAGTTTGAGTACCTCATTTTTCACTTCTTGCATAGTTGGATTGAGTCTCCTTTGGGGTTGTACCACTGGCTTGAAATCCATTTCCATTGGTATCTGGTGTGTATAGTAATAGGGACTAATTCCCTTTAAATCTAAAGTCTTCCAACCTATATATCCTTTATGCTTTTTCAATAATTCCACTAACATCTCTTCTTCCAAACTTGTCAACAGTGAAGAAATAATTACTAGTTTTGCATTATCTTTTAAAAATACATATTTTAAATGTGAATGAAGAGTTTTGAGTTCAAAATTTTTTTCTCCCTTAAGAGGTAATGGTTCATCCTTTTTTATTTCTTTCTCACTGTGTTCTTTCTCCAACTCCTGTATCAGCTCTTCTTCTTTCTTTTTTACTTTCTCTTTAATCTTTGAATGCATCAAGCAACCTTTAAGCTCATCATCTAGTAAAATTTTCTCTTATTTTTCCTTTGCACATTCTTGATCACTATCTATGAAATAAATATATTCTCTGAAGTCATATGACGAGTGCTTCAACAACTCATTCATATTAAAAACCATTTCTTTCTCATTGAACCGTAGAGTCACTCTTTGTCCATGCACATCAATTAAAGCTTTAGTCCTATTCAAAAATGGCATTCCCACTATCAATGGTACCTTTCGATCTTCCTCTACACCCATTACCACAAAATCAACTGAGAATATAAACTTTCCAACCTTTACTAATAAATCTTCAATGATGCCCTATGGCCTTTTCACTAATCTATCCATCAATTGTATTTTCATTCGGGCCTCCTTCATATCACCTAAATTCAACTTCCTGCAAATCAAATAAGGCATCAAATTAATGCTCGCACCCAAATTACATAATGCATACCTAACAAAATTCCCTCCTAACTCACATGGTCATGTAAAACCACTAGGATACTATAATTTTTTATAAATTTTGTTCATTAAAACAGCACTACAATTTTTAAATAATTGAATCATTCCTACACCTTCTAGTTTTTTCTTATTATAACATAAATCTTTAATGAATTTAGCATATTTAAGCATATGTAATAAAGTTCAGCAAATTTACTTAACTATTCATTATATTTTTCTTTCCCAGCTAGAGATGGAAAAGGTAATATAGACTCATCAATTACAGTAGAAATAAGATTTTCTTCACCTTTAGGTTTCTCAACAACAGCAGGCACTTCATTATTAACATCGGGGTTTAGAAATACTTACATCTGTTGTTGGTTCTACCAATTTTGAATAATTCTTACCATTTTTAGCTTTTTTTACCTCTTTCCTACTTCTAAAGGTGATTGCCTTTGCTTTCTCTTTTGGATTTTGATCCGCATTTGGTGGAAAAGTACCTTAGGCCTAACGAAGAGAAAATTAGTAAGTTATCCTATTTGAGTTTCTAAGTTCCTAATTAAGGCATCTTGATTCCTCATCCAAATATCCTGAGATTTCAACCTAGCATCCTAACTAGCTATAAAGGTGGACTGAGTGGTCATAAAATTAGCAAACATCTCCTCTAAGTTAGGTTTTCTCTCTTAAGTAGGTTGAGATCTAGTTTGAAAACCTGGGGGTTGATATTGTGGAGCTGTGGATGGGTAGCGTGGTGGGGCTTGAGCCTGGTATGGTTGCTAGTTATTGCTATGGGAAGCTACATTTTGACTAAAGGGAGCCCTGGGTTGAGTATTAGAAGTAGATGCATGATTCCTTTCTCTTCATGCAAAAATTTAGGTGATTTCTCCACCCACGATTATAAGCATTACTATAAAGGGTCAATGCATTCACCTCTTTTAATGATGTACCTAAGCCTTTAGATATTACACTTATCCCTACAAAAGTATTACATAATTTAGATAAAGATGACACATTTTGAACCTTTAACCCACTTACCTCTTTTTTTAACAACTTCATTTATGCCCTTAGGATAGCTACCTCATTTACACTATGCACTTTTTATTTTTTCAATATGGATATAGTACTTTCCCATTGAGCATCTTTGGTAGCTATTGCATCAAGTAATTGAAAAGCTTCTTCTAGGATTTTATTCGTGAAACTTCCACTTGAAGCTACATTTAGGAGAGATATTATAGTTTGATTCACACCTGTATAAAAAGTAGACATTAATTTGTGTATAACAATCTTATAGTGTGGGTAACTCTTTAAAAGTCTCCTAAATCTTTCCCAAGCCTTATGAAATGGTCCCTCATAAAAATACTGGAAATTATGTATATTGTTCCTAATAGTGGCTATTTTAGTTGGTGGAAAGAATTAAACTAAGAATTTTTCTTGCATTTGGTCCCATGAACTAATAGACTGATTTGGTAGCATTTGTAACCAAACTCTTATCTTACCATTAAGAGTGAAAGGAAATAATTTAAGTCTAATGGCATCCATCAATACATTTGGTATTTGCACCGTATCACTAATTTCTAGGAAAATGTCCAAATGTTGAGTTAGATCCTTTATCTCTAATCCTGAAAATTGGTTCCTTTATACCATGGTAATATTGGTCGATTTAAGCTTAAAATGTTGATTATGAGGTAGCCTAATGGTCTTATGCTCCTCATTCCACCTAGAAGTGATATAGTCCCTAATGGTTTTAGGTCTAAATCCATTCTCTTAAGCTTGATTATTCACTCCTTGTGCTCCAAATATAGGTGGATCTTCACAAGGAGGGTCTTCACATAAAGGATCCATATCAAGTTCCCTTTTTAATCTCCTAATCCTCCGAAATGTTCTCTCGATCTTAGGGTCTAGAGGTAAAAGTGGGTCACTTTTTATCATAAACTAAAGACACCTGCAAGAACAGAAGAATATAATGAATAAAAAATAAAGAATATAAAGTAGAGAGAGAAGAACACATAAAATTCACTATCAAAATCTAAAATAAATAAATAAACACCAATTCCCCAACAATGGAAACAAAAACTTCATCGTTGTCTAGCAAGTGTACTAGATCGGCTATCAATATAGAAAAATATAATTAAATACCCTGAATATTAAACCCAAGAGGAATGTGTTGTTCTATATATTTCAGATTTTGGAGTGATCAATGCGCGTAAAGAATCCCCAATTTGATAATGATAAAGAGTTAATTAAACTAAAAACAAAATCTTAAATAACTTAACTTAATAAAACCCAAGAAATTAAATGTAAAGCTAAACAATCAACCAAAAGATTTAAACACAACCGATAAATAAAAGATGATAAATTCAATGATAAAAAAGACTTCTGCTAAAGGACTTTTCACCTCACTTTCTAATACATATAACTTAGGTAATGATAACACATGTGATTATGAAAAACTGGTAATAAATTTAGATAACTTACTCAGAATATCTTTCTAAGCATCAAATGTTATTATTAGGAATAATTCAATACTTAGCATAAAAATCCAATTTATGAACTCTTAAATATCCATTAGACCTTTTCTCAAGAGATCTCACATCAATCTATTATCAACTTATCTTTTTTAAGCCTTAAATCACTCAAATTTAATAGACAATTATCTCACATTCCAAAAAATAACCATGCATCAAATTAGGTGAATTAAATTATAAACATGCATAACCTAGGTCAATATTTCATTTGATCATCAATCATTATCTCAATACATCAATAATCAAACAAAATTTAACTTAAGATAATGAATTGCTAAGAAATTAAGAAATAATCAACTTTCATTCAATTAAAGATCAAACTAAGTCACTACATAAAGAAATATGAGGGTTAAAGTTTCCTCAAAAAAAGTAAGAGAAACTACTCACTCATTGTCTTAAAAATTAAAGAAAAACAAATTAAAAGAAATATGATACATATAGAAGCCTTCAGTTGCCCTTGAAGTCTTCTCAAATTCTTCAATTGTAGCTTCTAAACCCTAAGTGAAAACTATGAAAAAAACTTAACAAAATTGGTAATTTCTCTAAGGTCTCCCTTTTTGGTGCTTTCATAATGCTTTTATCCTGCCAAAAGAACAAGTTAATTGCCTTCATACTTCCTAATTTAGAGTTTTATTGTATTTAGAAGTCTTTAACTTAACAGAGGGGCAAAAGAACTCAGGTTACACCTTATTAAGCTTGGGTGAGGTGTTTAAAGCTCAAGAGAGGTGTTTAGGACTTGGGTGAAGTGATTTAAAAATTTAAAAGATAACTTTTTAGCTTGGGTGAGGTGATTCAACCTGGAGTGAGCGCTTTATGAACTCGATTGAGGTGATTTAGCACTCTCTTGAGTTTATCCTCTCTATACTCCATGTACACCATGAAGCTTTCTTACCTTTAACTTTTAAAATTACAAAATTGCCCCCAAACTTCTCTTTTCATTAATTACGTCCTCTTTTTCTTCAATTTAGCCCTTAAGAACATCAAAACTTGCAATTAAACCTATAAATACACAAATTAACTAATTAATCATGAAATCAACCAAATTAACACTAATTTAACTAATTTAAACACATAAAAATATATCAAAAATATATAATAATTCATAATTATCAATTTTCTATTGGGTGATAAGTCCATAACACCTATTTCTTGAATCCATATTAGACGCCTTCATGGATTGACCATCAATAATAAATTGGGTTTAAATCCCTTTTTATTGTGAAGTAACCAGTTTATGAGTTTTTGAATGCCTTATCAAGTCTTGAACCCTAAAAGTGGGCATTCGAGAATTAAACTGGAATTGAGTGGGCTTGGTGTTCATCATAGTGGTGATTAAGGACTAAGAGAACTTTCCTAAAGCATCTTGGTTTTGTTATTAATAATTAGGTTTTGTTATTAATCCTATTTCATTTTAAATTGTATTTTTACATACATTCTAAAGCCTTAGAAATAAGTTAGGTATCCTTATTTTAGCCCCAGTGTTATCCTCAAGCACATCATATACTCAGTCACTGTAAGGATGCATTAAGGTGTAACACCCCAAAATTCATATCTAACATGCTTAGTATATTATAGAGTATCAAATTAACCCTATGATAGATTTTTGAGTAATTACAGTAGTGCAATACAGAAAAAATTTAAAAGTGCATAAGTGTTAAATATGCTCAGGTTAAGGAAATTCGAGGATGGATGAACAAGTAAGCAATTTGATTTAACATAGGAATAAGAAATTAGGTATTAAAAAAAGTCCAGTTGTACAATTTGAGATGAAATTGAGCTTAAATGGCACCTTAAATCAAACAGCAAAGATTTTGCTTAATACCTTTGAAAGGGTTGACCAAAAGTTTAATCGAGCCTTAAAATATCATAAAAAAACCTTTAAAAATTATTTTAATCATATAAACCCATTAGAAATGGTATAAAAGAGCCATTGCAAGTGAAAAATAATTTTTCTAATAATTTCGGGTTTTAAACTTGTTTAAATTACCTTTACAGCCGAAAGTATACCAAAATGATGTTATAATCAATAGAAATTTTAAACATGTGATGTTGTATATGATATTGCTTATGAGGTAAAATTTTAGGGAATTCTTATAAGAGAAACATCAATTTTAAGAAAAAAGGCAAAAAATAGCAAAAAAGGAGATTAAATTAATTAAAGGGATTAATTACGATATTTAAAATATCTAAGGATGTAAATGTCATTAAAAATGAGCCATAATAACCTACATGCAGCATCATAGCCTGAGGAGGTGTAAAGACCCATGAAATATGACAAGTGCCTTGAAAATAAACTTTGAATCAAATAATAGATGGAAGGATCTTGACTTTAGATTTGGTGGACTTAAGGGAAGATTAGAGAGTTCTAGAATCATCTATAATTTTCCCCAAAAATCAGCCATCTTCCTCCCTATTTCTTGAGAAAGCCCAACCAACCTTTCCTTTTGCCATTCTACATTTTTTTCTTCATTTCTTCTTCCTTCCACCATATTTCAAACCCAAATTTCACCCATATACTCTAAAAATCATCCTCTACATCCTCTAAATTTAATTGAAGTAAAAGGAAGCTAGTAATTTAAAAATGTTTAGTGAGAAAAGATTAACCTAATTATGTAAATATTTAAGTTTTTGTTAGAATTAGTCAAGAATTTTATTATAGGCTTATAAAGCATGATTATTCGAGTTCTTTAGTAACTTTTATTTGTTAAATTTCATAGCTAAAACTCATTTATTTCTTTCTCCTAAATTTGGCCTAAAGAGGAAATTCAAGGGAAAGACAAAGGCAAGTAGAAAAAGAAGAGAAGAATAAAGAGTAGGTTATTCTCAAGTAAAAATAAGGTTAGTGGGTATAAACTATACTTTATTTCATTTAATTGCTTAGAATTTCCATTATTTAATGTTACAAATTTAAATAAAAATGTGAAATAAATTGAGATAACATGTTAGAATGATAAACTAAGATGATTTAGTAGGAATTAGTGTAGATAAGACTTTAGAAATGGGAAATTCAATGTTGGCTAAATTATACATAATGAAGCATAATCTGATAAATTGATGTTAATTAACAATCTAAGCATAAAATGTGTTATATTAGGCTAAATGAATATAATTAGAATGATTTGAGCTTGAAAAAATACATGGACATAATGTTTACCATATGTATATAATGATGTAACATTATGTTAGTTTATGAAATTAAAGGCATAAGGTGAAATAATTTAAGATAACATAGTAAAATGATATTTTTATATGAAATATACACGAATTGAAGTAGGAGTGAATCATGTGAAGAAATATTACATCTTGGCCGAATTAGGTACCATATAGTATAATATGTTAATTTGATGTTTCAATGCAAATTAAGAATAAAATTTATAATACAATGATGAATAAATATATCATGAATGATTTGAGCTTAAAACAACATGTTGATACCATGTTCATCATGTAAACATAATGATGTAGATAAAGGAAGTAAAATAGAAATGGTGAAATTTAATAGTATATCAATATATAAAAGCCTAAAATAACCATTAAAGCATGTTAAGTATGATAATATAAGAAAAATCATGATAGAAGTATGATATGATGTCTTGGCTGAATTATGTACATTATGCTAACATCATATTTTCACCATGCATGGATGTTCTTTACCATGTACATCATGGATTGGCATGTGATATAGATGATTGCATGAAGAAGGGAAAAGTACGATATGATACATAATAGAAATAACATAAAGTTTGGCATAAAAATATAACATAATGTAAATAATTAGTTACCCATAGTGAACAGTGGGTAATCCAGGATACTAGGATATAATGGCTAGTCATAGGGACCCACATACCACAGTAGCATCATTAGATCAAATTGCCTATAAGGGATGGCTATATGCAAGCAGTGACCTCACACATACAGTTCTGAGGGATGGCTACGCTCAAGTAGTCACCTCACATACAGTCATACAGCATATTCATATAGTCATACAATCCTCATCCTACATATCCGGTTTGAGAAAGTAAAATCATAAATATATAAAAAAAATAAGAATTAAATGATAAATGACATATAAAGAATGTCATAAAGTTGAGTGAGTAAGAAATCATGTAAAGAATGAGATTAATAAGTTTAACAAGAGGTAAAATTGTAAATATATGAGAAAATGATAAATCGCGCATAAAGAATGCCATAAAGATGATTAAATAAGAAATAAAGTGAAAAATGTAGTTAATATTTCAAAAAGGGAAAATTATAATTATATAATAAAATAGGGACCAAAAGTTAAATTATACATAGAGGATTTCATAAATGTGACTAAATAAGAAGTAAAGTGAAAAATATGATTAATAGACTTAAAAGGGTAAAAATGTAATTACATGATAAATCAAGGAAAAAACTATTATTTGACATCAATAAGGTGATTAACAAATATAAAATGGTTAAACAAGTGAATAGGGGCAAAATAGTAAATAATGAAAATTTTAAGGATTATAAATTATAATTTACCACTTCATAAAGAAACATAAGGACCAAATTGCAGATTTTTCATTTAAAAAGGAATAAAAGTCAAAGGTAGTAAAAATAGCCAAAATTGAGGCCAAACAAGTTCAAACATGTTGAATAAAAAGGTTTAGGTACCTAATTATAATTTTGCAAGCAAGAAGAAATTATGTAAGATTTAATAAGAAAAGATTGAATATAAAAATGATTAAAGAAAAAGGGGCAAATTTGAGATCAAATTAAGTCAAGTATGAAGAGATAAAAAATTTAGGGACTAAATTATATTTTATATTCAAATAAGAAATATATGGAAGTTAATAAGAAAAAATAGCATCAAAAGGATTAATTAGTACAATTATGATAATGAGAAGATTAAACTAATTTAAATTAGCAAAAATTAACATAAAAGGGTAAAATGGTAATTTATCCTTACATAAAGAAATTTTATAGACCAAAATATAAATTGAGGAATAAAAATGAAATAAAATATACAAAAAAGGTAAAAAGGGAATTTTGGATAAATTTAGTAAATGAAGGGAAAAATTGTAATTTAGTTAAGAAGTTGAGAAAATAGAGATGAAACTGTAAAATTTGGCAAAGTAAGTAAATTTAAGGACTAAAATGAAAGGAAATGTAATTTCATGGTGAAAATATTAAAAAGGAGAAATGGAGGGTAGAACAATTATTTAAAACAAAAAGACAACAAAAATGTCAAATTTTTTAGAAAAATGACTTAAATGTTAATTCGATGAAATAAATAACCTAAATGTCATATTGAGAAAACAAATAAGATGTAAATTTTATTTAAATAAAAGTAAGGACCTAAATGAGAATGTCACAAAAGATGGAAAGTTCAAGAGCAATTAAAGGATTAAGTACAATAAAGTATTATTCAGTCAACAAGGAAAGAAATTTATAATGATATCGAAATTGAATTACATGAATAGTATGCTTAGTAAGGTTAAATTTATAAACTATGATGATATCAGAATAAAATTCAAATAAAGGGAAATAAGTAAAATAATAAAATTAAATAATAGGCAAGAATTAGTAAGTAATTAATTAAAAATGTGGGGTATAAGTGTAAATTAATGTTGGAATTATAAATAACAAAGGTCAAACCACAAAAAGGTGGAAATGTAAGAACATAGAGTTAATGAGGACTAAACAGTAATTTAGAAAATATATACATGCACAAATAGGTAAATAAAAACTAATGACAATAATGAAAATAAAAATAAATTTATTTAAATGAAATTCTGTGTAGTTATATCCACCACTAGGCAATAACGTTGTTTAGCACGTGATTTGTTGACTGCGAGTAAGGACAGGTACTGAGGACACAATGAAAAAGGAGCGAGATGGATGCACATGTGTTGCGTTTGTAGATACGAAGTTTAGACAACTTATGTATTAGATATTGGATACGTGATTACTAATGTAGTATGTTATGTTATAATACAAATTTGTAGTAAATCTACTTATACTTGCATATTTTTAAGCATGTGTATATAAAATTTTATGACTATGTTGTTATGATGAGATGGTTGATTTTAGAAATGTTGTGTATATTATTGGAGTTTTATAGGTTGAGGTTGCCTTTTGGGAGTGTCAATTTGTCAATTGTAGGTTTGGGTAGCATGGTTTTTAAGCCGTTATTATGTCGAAATATATGTCAAATAAATAGTAACCATGGGATGTTGTTAGGAATAGTATACAACATTTAGAAATCATGAATGAACGTAGGTTGTTACACAAGAAGAACCACCAACCTAAATCTAGTACTAGGTGGTACATGAAATGGTGATCCATCGATCAATATTCTCATGATGAGCTAGACATATTGGTAGGGACCATTTTAGGTAGCCCTAATAATTTCATCACTCGACTACAAGCACAAGTAATAACAATAGCTACTTCCCCTAGGTTGTATAACCATAACAACTCTTGCTTGCTATGTGGGCCCTTGTGTATTGAACAAATTCAAATAAATTAAGAGGATACTAGTCAAAGGTTGCCATGATTCGACAGGCCCAACCCAATTTCTTTGAATTATTTAAATACGTAATGGTCAATACCATGCACCTATGCTTTCAATTAAAAAAGGTTATGCTTTCGATTTTTTGTCGTGCACCATACGCTCCTATTAGAGTACTTTTTCTTAAGCTTAGTAGGCCCAATGATAGACCGGTATCATGATGGATAGGTGTACAAAAGAGGATTGGGACTTGCTGACAAAGGAATTCCTAATGCAAGTAATACAATTATAGTACCAGGATAAAGGTCACTCTGAAAAACCTCGAATTGCTTCAACAAATCCATGATGAGTCCTTCCACAAGTACTTGATAAGGTAGAGGAACAAAGTGATAGAAATGAAGAGGAAACCTAATACCGTTGATGAAATCAGACTCTTCATTAGGAATGCAAGTCCTTACTTAAGGGATGGCTTAAGGATGAAGGTGGTGAAGGATTGGGAGTTCTTAAAGGACATTACCATAAGAGCTGAGGGTGAGCATATGGCCAAGAGTGCCAATAATGAGGGTGCCAGGGGAAACTTTAGCAATAATAAGGCTTTCAGGAGTAGTAATGGAGGCAATAAGAGTGGAAAAATTGCCAAAGTATAAGCGATAGAGGCCAATTAGAGGTACTACTCTAACCTAGAAAATTCTTTATCCTAGGTGTTGGACTGGTTGAGTATTGAAAGGAAGTTAAAACCATTGCCATTAAGGCTCACTAAAACGTAGGGGTTACCCCACAATAAAGAGGATCGATATTGTGCTTACCACTAGCACACGGGCATCTCACGGATTATTGCCACACCCTAAGGAACAAGATTCATGATCTGATCGATAGCAAATAGATTTTAGATCCTGAAAAGATAGAGAAGAAGAAGAAGAAGAAGAAGAAAAAGAAGAAGAAGAAGAAGAAGAAGAAAGGAGGATACAATATTGTACCACCTTCAATGTTCATGATTGGGTCCAACCAACCACAGTGGTACATAATGAAGGACCTATTTGGGAATGAGTACATGGTCATTACTCTTTCCACCCCTAAAGTAACAAAGCCAATTGAGAAAAATTGGCTAGATTCTATGATTAATTGTTGGGATTCCCCCAGCAAGAGTTAGGATAAAAGGGTAATGGTGCCCATTGATATTTGGAGTTTGGAGAGTGAGGATGGGAAAAAAGGTAAAGGTAGTTGCTAGGAGAGGAAAGGTGGTGCTTGAAGTTGAGAAGCAGCCAGTTCTAACTACTGTACTTGTAGAAAAAAAAGGTTAAGGAGAACCATAATCATCAAGCAATTGAAGATAATGCAAGCTCAAATTTTTATTTGGGACTTATTAAAGCAGTCTCCATCACACAAACAAAAACAAGTGCAAGCCTTATGTGAGTCTACTGTGGCCACTATCATTTCACCATCAGAGTTGTTAGACATGGTAAAGGGAGGAACTAGAGAGAGTGTAGCGTACTCGAATGCAAACCTACCTGCTGAAGGTAGGAATCATAATCGTCCTCTTTACATCAAGGCCGAGTGAATGGCAAACACACTTATTGCTTGATGGTAGATGATGGATCCTCAATTAATGTGAGTTCACTAGTTAAATAAATCTAACCTAACCACTGTTTATGATAACTCAAAAAGACAAGTTGTAGGGACTTTTAAGGCTATGGTGAAGATGGGGTTGGTTAAGACTGAGGCTAAGTTTGTTGTGTTGCCTATCCTTGCTAATTTCTCAGTGCTACTTAGGAGACCATGGTTCGACAAGTTAGAGGCAGTGCCCTCCATATTGCTATGATGCATGCCAGAGCCTGCTCAATTTCAATTGCGTTCTTGAAGGTACGCTTTTAGGGTCCAAGATCGGATGAAACTCACTATAACTCATAAATTGGCCACTTCATAATAAAAAGGGATTTTGGGCCTAATCTACTATTGATGGTCAACCCATGAAGGCATCTAATATGGGCCAAGAAGCAAGTACATGGAGTCGCCACCCAACAGAAAGTTAGAAAATGAATCTCAATCTTTTGATACCCAAACAAAGATCGGTGACATCACTCTTACCCGATACCTTAGTTAGGTGTTTCTTATAATTAAGCTTTCATTATTAGTCCACTACCTCTCATCTCACATGATACACTATAATTAATTAAATAACTAAACACTCAAGCATGTAGGCAAGCAATAAACAAAAATAAAAGTTTAAATCTACTTAGACTATTACATAAGCAAATTGTTCAATTAGAGAATAACAAATAAAATGGGGAATTAATTAGGTTGGTAACATTAGTTCCCTCATGTATATTTATAAAAATCTTTTTTTATTTGTCATGTGACTTTGAGGTAAAAAGTGGACATTGGTCCATTTTTATTTGGAAAAATACAAATTAATCAAATATAAAAACATTTAAGCAACTTTTATTTAATTAAAGTGTCAAAATTTTCTTTTTTACTAAGTTATTGTATCCCTAAAAATGAAATACATTAAAAAACAAAAAAGTACAAAAATAAAAAAAGGAAACAAACTAATAAACAAAGCATAATGAATAAAAATAAAATAAGACATAAATTAAATGTAATAAAAAAGTAAAAGGGGAGAGAAAGGAACTATCCAAGGGTAGAACCTCCAAGGAAAAATAATTCTCAAAAAAAATCCCCACAGCACGAAAAATAATAGCTCAAGGAAACACACAAAGACACAATTAGCATATAAAATATAACATAAATCAAACAATGAAATTAAAACACATAAAAAATGCATATTGAAATAAATATTGAATGAACAAAATGTAAATCATGCAGAAATAGAAGCAAAAATAAAATTAAAATACATTTAAACACTCAAAATGAATTAAATTATCAAAATAACACTAAAATATGCTAAAAGAGGTGAAATAAGAGACTATAGACACCCCAAGAAAAAAGACATGTGGACACAAAAAAGGGAGAGATGGAATGAGGAGAAAATACTATGAGGTCCCATCTATCACATTGACAGACAGCTGTTTATGGAATCTTTTTCCTGTCTATCACTTGAGAGAGACATAATGCAGATTTATAACACAAAAGCAAAAAGAACTAAATTTAAAGCCTAAACATACAACTTTATAACCTTAAAATATGAAAAATCTTCTAAAAGACCAATAAAATAAATTCAAATCATGCCAATACCATATAAAACATATCAAAATAGAAAATAAATCAAAGATTTATATCATGCTTCAATAGAGGAAATAAGGGATCTAACATTTTATTTAACCTAATAAATAGCATCATATTGTCATGGCAATAAATAAATTACAAATCAACAAAATAAACAACATAAAGACATTAATCATAGCAATACAAATAGTAAGTAAACCTAGTTAACTATATGAATAACATATGAATTTGGAAAGAGAAAGGGACTAAAAGCCAAAAATATTATCCTTAGGATTCATAATTTTGTAATTCTAAATAGCAATAATCCCACCTTCAATCCTCGATTCCTATGCTCAAATAAAGAAATATGTGTGTTGTTTGAAAGATTATCCAGAGCTTTAGCTTCTAAGAATAGAGAATTATCTTTCTCTCTCTCAAAAGTCTGCTATATTCCATGTGAGAATCCCCCCTTTTAAAATCCTAATTTTTTATTTAAATATTTGGAGAAGAGTTGGAGATCCACTCTAACTCTAATTCTCCAAAATAGGAAGGTTAAATTCCTTAAATTTTAGCCTGGCTTAGATCTCCAAAATCTTATCATTATCTAGGATTTTCAAATCTGAAAAATCTTGAAATAACCCCAAAGATGGACATATGTCATTGACATATGGTTGTCCCTCACACGATTCCTTAAAATTATAAAAATACCCTTAAATTTGACTTCGACTGAAGAAAGATAGCCATAAATTGCCATCCCTATATGACAATGACCATCTGTCAATGTCAGAGGTCCAAATTCAAAGTGTTTTGAAATTCTTTTCAAAACTCTTGGAGAATCATGTTGGAAAACCATAAAAGCATTTATAAAAATGTAGAAATCAAGGCCAAAACTTTGAGATTCATGCCTTCTATGAAAAATATGCTAATTTATCATCACCGAATAATCCTGATTTAGGCTGTTTTGGTCATGATATCTAGAGTTGCTCCCAATTTTGGGGAACTTGTACACTAGTGCCAAAGTGAGCTAAATTTCTAAGTAAAAGGAAAAAATATATGTACCTAAGGTAGTAAATCTTTGATTGATTGTAATTAGGTACCATTTAAGTAGTGAGTCTCTGATGGGGTAGTTACCTTCACCTTTTTGATGTGTTAACCCTTGGTTGAGAAATTACCATCAACTTGTCAATGTGTTAACCCTTAGTTGACTATTTAATTAGCACCAGTTTATCAACTTGTATAATTAAGATGAGTTGCTTGTATCTGATTAGTGTCCATTTATCGGTATGCAAAATCAAATAAGGTGGTTGACTGGTTGACACCATCTGTCGGTATGTCTAACCTTGTTGTTGTTAACTGGTTGATGCCATTAGTGGTAAGGTTTGGTTTTCACCCATGGGAAGGTTTGGTTTATCATTTGTTGGAAGATTTTGGATTACCATTTATGTGAAAATGGGTTTTCATCTGTAGGAGGATTTTGGATTATCATTTGTACAAAAATTGGGTTTTATCTGTAAGAAGATTTTGGATTACCATTTGTGGGAAAATGGTTTTTTGCTTGTCAAAATAACTTGGTTTATGGAGTGTGGGAAGTTGGTTTACAATCTCATAAAAAATGAGTGTACCTCATAACTTGCTCTCATTACCTCATGTCGAATGAGCATGCTTCATAGCTTGCTTCTCATCACCTTATGTTGAATGAGCGTGCTTCATAGCTTGCTTCTTATCACCTCGTGTCAAATAAGTGTGCTTCATAGCTTGCTTCTCATCACCTAATGATGATAAGTGTGCTTCATAGCTTGCTTCTCATCACCATATGTCTAATGAGTGTACTTTTCTTCTTTCCTATGTTGCAACTTATGTATACAAAACACTATGTGTGTATGGGTGAGTAGCATGTATGCAATTATATATATGGAATATGTGTAGTTGTATGCAAGAAAGATTGCATGTATGCAAATATTATATATGATTCAAACATATGCATATATGTTGTCTAATAAAGCATGCATGTAAGGAATGATCCATGTAGATGCATGTAAGAAATGCAAAGACTACACTTCAGGTGGATTAGGTGCTTGCTGAGAGCATAGCTTGACTGTTGGTCTTTGGCATGTACCCATCTAGAGGTCTAATTAATGCCTTTTAAAATAGCTTGAAAGAATGTTGGCTTAGATTTTATTCTATACCTTAGGGCTTTTTGATTTGTTTCATGGTTCATAGTTCCATGTCTACCATTTCATATAGGAAGAATCACATCCCTTACCTAAAGAAATTTACACCTTATACCCCTTCTGGATGCTACCTTAAGCCTTTAGCAAAAAGCTATTTATCTGCACAGTGGGCTCCCGGATGTTTTAACAACCCTTTATTTCTCTAGACATTTATAGTCATTATTTAAAGGTAGTGCGCCCCTTGTGGGTTTTCATACTAGCTTATCTTAGCATGAAATGCACCTCATCAAGGACTTTAACATAACCCTATGCCTTATTTTTACCTAGAATAGACCCAACCCAATCAAGTAGCTTTTTATTTGCCATTTTTTTATAAGACAAACTACCTATTTCTAGGTTTTCACCCTACCCTTTAGCCTAACTTTTACTTAGAGAGCCTGTTACTATTTTCATCTCTAACGGCTTTCCCTTTTTTCTTTTCTCTTTCTTTTTCTTTTATTTTTCTCTTTTTTCTTTGAAATGAACAAGTTTCATTAGATAGTTAATCACATGATCATGCTTATGTATGCATCCCATGGCAACATTAATAGGCATAACCCAGTATATAATGCAAAAACATAGGTTTTATTTAATCTTAAGGAGAAAATCTTGTGTGCATCTAACTATTGTTATCAATCAACCCTCTTAAGTTTTCTTAATTGAACATTTTCTGTCAACCCCTAATTCTTGCCTAAGGTGCCCTTTTTCGAAGTTCGCCCTTTCAATTTTTGACATGCAGGGCTTTTTCTCTCTTTTTCTCTTTGTTTTAGGTTTTTTTTGGGTTTCAACCTTGCAACCTTCTTCAGTTTGTTGATGTAATGGCTTGGCACTATAGGGTACATTGACTTGCAATATGTCATCCATAGACTCACAAACATAGCAATAGGGACCTTGTATCTTGCGACCACTAGGCACTATTCATCGAATCATATTTTTAGTGTTCTAGCATTATTGGTAAATATGCATTCATGAAGAGTTACTAAGAATGAAAAAAAAGCATTCATGTAGCTTCGCAAATGCACCATAAGCTACGAGGTGGTCACACTCCATCTCGCCAAATTGGATGCCACCAAATCACCATTGGTCTGCAACTAGCTATCTTATGAGTGTATAGATAGGTCTAATGTTGCAAAATTTCATTTTGTCTTCAACCATGTGGATCAATCGATAGAAAGATGTTAAAACTATAAAGAAGAAAGAATAAACCATTTCACCATTACACCTATGGTAGACCCTTTCATTTCTCTATTGGGAAAATCTAACCCTTTGAAGCTGCTCTATGACTTTAACTCATAGAGTAGAGAAAGGAGTGGCATATTTCATCGAGCCATTGAAAATAATTCCTTTTGAATTGAAGGAAAAAACATATGGGTTTGTAACAATCTTAGAAAATATTCCCTATCACAAAGGGTAGTTCTCTTGGGATTTCAAAAAAAAATTTGGAGCATATTTGCATCTTTCACCCATGCAAGGTATGGAAATTGTTGTCGATATAGGAGAGGTGATCGTAGCGTAATCCTTTTCCCTCATCATTGGAAGTTAAAACAACCTTCTGGACCTAACCTCTTTTAGTGTGTATCATTCTTGTACCGTGTTTAGTGTCTATATTTCTTATGATTTATCAATGCCACTCTACATCCAAGCAAGTATTCTTTTTTTCTTTCTTTTCATTTTTATTTTATTTTCTGCTCTTTTTTTTCAAACTTCACTTCAAGAGTCATAATGGGTGCATTCAATATATCTTTTCCTCAAGATTAAATGAAAACTTGTATTCATTGAATTAATGTCTTGGAGATGCTATGATTATTACCATGTATGATGCAAATAAATAAGATATTGCAAGCATAAAGAAGACTCGTGTAATTAGGATATCCAAATAAAAGTTCATTGATCAAAGACACTTATTAAGGCACAAAGAAAACATCTAGGTCTTATAATAGCCCTTTTGTTATTTAAACAACATTATGGCCTCTCTGTCTCTTTTCGGGATCTAAAATTCGCTTGCTGTCAATGAGATCTTGGATCTTATACATAAGAATTCGATAATCATATGTTAGATAGCCAGTGTGCTGGTGAAAGGCATGTAATTGATCTAGCTTATGACCTAGCTTGTAGTGATCTTTAGCTGGTTTACAAGGTAGGGACAATAACATTCCTTCTTTTACTAGTTGATCAAAAGCCTAAGATAGAGGTGTACCCAAATTAGAATACTGCCTTTGAGCTGTAACAAATGCTTACACTTTTTCTATTCCTTGGGTACCATTTTCATTATGTCCCCCATAGTTTTGGCTACTCTTTCTTGGCCAAGTTTTCTCCTTTAGCTTTGATGGCAATGTCCTTGAGAGATTCCCAATCTTTAAGCCTTTTCATTTTTAGTCAATCTCTTAAGTATGGGCCAGCATTCTTAATGAACCTTATTTGATTGGCTTTGTTAAGCTTTCTTTTCATCTCCATAGCCTAATTCCTCCATCGAGTCAGGTACTCATACAAAGACTCATCGTATTTCTACTGAAGTAGTTCTAGATCCTTTAATGTGACCTCCATATAGGTGTTGCAATCATACTACTATAGGAATTCTTTAGTTACGAGGTCTTAGTCCACTTTAGTTCGACAATTTAGCCCATGATACTAGTCAATGGCTCCCCCCACTAAGCTAAAGCATAAGTACCGTACCTTTTACTTTTTTATCAACATGGTTCCTTTTATCATAAAAGTGTACTATTTTATGTGTGTCGAAGGGTCCAATGTGCCATCAAATTTAGGCAGCTTAGGCTGTAGACACTATGATTTGAGTAGCCTAGATTAAGGTTAGCTAATGATGAGAAAAATAATATATTTCTAATAGAAAGCACAAATCTCATAGCTTCAACCTCGATTTCCTCATTTTCAAAAAAGTTTTGTGGTTTTCAATTTGATTTCCAAGATTTTTGTAAAGGCCTTTAAAAACCTCGATTTTGACATTTGATAGTGATAGGCAGACATCTATCATAGGGGGACAGCCATCTGTGGCTACCCTTATTCAATCTAGGTTAGATTAAGGGCATTTTTATAAATTTTAATCAATCGTATGCAAGATGGCAATCTGTCGATGAGGGATGCCCATCTATGGGGTTATTTCCAAACTTTTCATATTTTACAGTTTTAAAATTCTAGATAGTGATCAAATTTGATCCAGTTTGGATTTTAGGGGATTTAATCTTCCTTTTCTATGGAGAAAGAGTTAGAGTTAATCTCCAACTATTCTCCAAACATGAGAGGGAAAAATTAGGGTTTTTAAGGGGATTCTCACAATTTCAAAAAGAGCATACTTTTGAGAAAGAAAAAAAATTCTCTATTCTTGAAAACCAAGGTTCTGTGCTATCACTCATATTAAAAACACGTAAATCTTTCTTTTATTTTGGAACATTAGAATGAGAATTAGAGTGCAGATCATTGCTTTCAAAGGTATATAACCAAAAAAATTTTGAGAGTAATATTATAGGCTCATTTTCTCTCTCTAAATAATATCATCATCATGTAAGTTCCCTTGTTATTTTATGATGTTGTATCTATAATTTTATGTTATTTGGTTTGTTGTTGTTGTTATAAAATCAACAATAATAAAATTAACAAGACAATAATATTAATAATGAAAAATAGTAATAATTATGGTAATATTAAAAATAATACCAATTAATTATAATCAAATTAACAAAATACAATTATACATTAAATTAACAATAATTCATTTAAAATTAATAAAAAAAGGTTAACAATTAAAATAATATTAAAAAACATAATAAATTAAATAAAAAACTAATCTAATATATTTAACACATAATTTACAAATTAGCATAAATAATTAACATATTAACATAAATAAATAATTAATTTATTAACCCATATAATAAATTAATTCACAAATCTAGTTAACAACTTACCAATTAATTTACAATAAATTATCAATTAATTAGAAATATTGAATTAATGGAAGAAATGGATAAAATTAGGATAAATCTACAAAATTAACTGCAAATAAACTAAAAATAATATTCACTTAATTAAATAAAATTAGTTATTTAAATTTACAAGTTTAAGGGCTCGAGAATATTACCTTCAGTGTTGGTTTCTTCATAGGATGACGATTTGGTGCTCTATCTCTTTTTTCGATTTTTGATGATTTTGTATAATTTTTTAAGTTAAAAAAAACCTTAATTTTCATGGGAGACAAGGGAAAGAAAAGCAAGAGGAACAGCAAGAAGAAGAATGGATGAGAGAGAAGAGATTAATGGGTTTAAAAACCAATAAAAATATTTCAAACGAGATAACTTTTTAGGGGATTTTTTCCCCTGCTTTGCTTCGCTATTTTCAGGCGTATGGTTTACTTCTACAGTCAATCATGGACCGGGTCTATGAGTCACTCCTAGACCATTGACTTTTACTTTTTCCCCTTTTTCTTAGCCTACTAACCTTTAACTTAAAATATTTTTCCATTTTTAGGCCTAAAAATGCCATTTTTTGCTATAGTATCTTATAGACATTTGTTCTACTAGGGCTTATATTTCCAATGAATCACAAATCACTTAATTTGGATTTTTAGATGGGGATTTATGGCCAAAATATTGATGACTAATGCTAAGAAATGTTCAGGGATAAAATTGATGTTCTGACTTTGAAAAATCATTAGGAACAATGGGCTCATAATTAGATCACACTATTTTCATAAACATTTCTCTAAAATGAGTCTAGTTTCTATAAAAATTAGATTAATCTCAATATGAGATCTACAAAGGGAGTTATGCCTAATATACTATAGACTAGTCCACACGCAGAGACAAATTCAAGTTATCTATGTTCAAGCCTATTTTTAAAAACCTTTAGGACTGAATTGGTTTAGGTTCCTTCATCAAACTTGTAGATATATGTCTCAAGATTCAAATGACTTTAGAATCATCTAATATGAGGCCTTTAGGCTTAAAGAAAGCTGAAACATTCTAGATTGCTCTAAGTTTTCAAAATCAATTTTCTCATTTTGCACTATTAACATAGGAAAAAGACTTAAAAAAGATTTTTAAAAACTTAAAATCCATAAAAGAGATAAAAAATTATTTTAAAAATATAAATTTAGGGAGAAAGCCTAGCACCTTTGCTTCTTATCTATTTATGTGAAACCATTTCCTCTTTAGATAACTCTAATCAGAAGCTGCCTCAAGACCAAGTGTTTACAATTACCTCCAATTTTAGGGAACTTAGTGCACTAGTGCCTAAGTGAGCTAAAAGTTAGAGTAAAGGTTAAAAGATATATACCTAAGGTGGCGAGCTTTTGATTGCCTTGAACTCGTACCACTTAAGTAGTAAGTCTCTAATTAGGTAGTTACCATCAGCTTATCGATGTTTTAACCCTTGGTCAGATAGTTACCGTAAGTTTATCAATGTTTTAATGCTTTTATTCTCCTTCTACAAGCTCGTGGTCTTATTACCTGCAGGAAGGATGTTAAATGCCTCTTATAAGGGCTTTATGCTCATAGGGAGACTTTGACACCTCTTAAGAGAACCTTGTACTCACAGAAAGACTTTGACGATCACATAGAGTTTTTGATGCTCATAAAGAGGTTTTGATTCTCAGGAGGAGACTTTAATACATCTTAAGAGGGCTTCTTGCTCACATGGAGACTTTGATGGATTTTTAAATTTTGGTACTTGTTAAAAGGCGGATAGATTTTGAAATTTTTAATGCCTCTTAAGAGAATTTGGGTTTGCTTGCTCTGAAGAGACTTTGGATTTCTAAATTTTTAAATGCTTGCCAAAAGGTGGATGGATTTTAAAATTTTTTATTTTTGGAGTTTTAAGTCTTTATATCTTGGAAATCTTAGATAATTGCTCTTTTAGTCCATTACAAGACTTTATGTTTTGGTATATTCCAAATCTCGAGAATTTGGATGTTTTTAAGATTATACACTTTAGATTTGCACTTTAGGGTTCGAATTTTTGGTCTACATTTTAAAGTTGAAATTTTTATGCTTTCTTTTTTTGCATGCCTCTTAAAAGGGCTTGATGCTCATAGAGAGACTTTGATTGTTGAGCTTAATGTTCATAAAAAGGCTTTGATGCTCTTGGAGAGACTTGAATTGTTGGGCTTAATGCTCATAGAGAGACTTTGATTGCCAGGCTTAATGCTCACAGAGAGACTTTCAAGCTCATAAAGAGGCTTTAATGCTGGCGAGGGTTTCTTTTTTATATCTATTTAAGTGTGTGTTTACATGTTTGGTGAACTTTGCATTTTCACAGTTTGGGAGATTTTGAATTCGTACAGTTTGACTATGCATTTTGTTGTTTTAAATGTATATTGGATTTATGTAGTTCGATTATGTGTCACATTTTTATATTTTAAATGTATTTTAACTTTGTACAGTTTAAATGTACTTTGAATTTGAGATTTTTAGACTTTGGAATGCACATTGAGTTTTTTTTTTTACATTTATGAAATGTATTTTGAATTTTTTTACAATTTCGAGGTATGTTCTTGATTTTGTACAACTTGGGAACGTATATTGGACTTTTACATTTTGAATGTATTTTTAAATTTGTGCAATTTTAAAGAGTTTCAAGGCCTTAAAACTTAATGTATTGAGTATTTAAAAATTTTGTAATCTTTGTGCATTTTGGATTTTAAGTTGTGAGGAATTAGAGTTTTGTACATATGAAGGATTTGAAGTCTTGTACATTTGAAACTTTGAAGTCTTTATACACTTAAAGGATTAAAATTTTTATGCATTTAAATTTTTGAGTTTAGTATAATTAAATTTTGAGGATAAAGGGCCTTACCTAATTACCCCCAGCAAAGATGTGCATTGGTATCTTAACTCCATAAAAGGATCATCTTTTTTTAGGTTTACATAATCCTCACCTCCTGGAGATTTTGTCTTTGAGCGAATAGTTGTTCCCTTCAAATTTATTTTCCTCTCGTATGTTTTCTCTTCTGGGAATTTTATTCTAAATTGATTATCGAAAACTATCACTCGATCGACTTTGATGTGTAGAGCCCATTCATATTTCCTTTGCAAGAAAATTATTCATGTGAGTATGCACAGAAAGTTATATACATATAAGATGTTTGCAAAATTTACTTATCTAAACACAAATACATATGTGAATTATGAATGATAAGTTCCATATGTGTGATGTGTGCAAAGAGTGACCCACAAAGAAGCATTTAAAATTTGAAAATAATTATATCTCATCAAATGTTTTAAACTTGAATTTTATTCAACTTGAATATGCTGAATGGACCACATTCTCAACTAATTTAATCTCAATAAAAGAAACTAGGGTCATTCTTAATGAGAGGATAGGAAAGCAGGCATATTAATACCAAAGCCTATTGAATCAACACATAAGCATAATGCATACCAAATAATTTCTGTGTATGTGTGTTGAAGGTCAAAATATAATTTTATCTTTTGAAAAGAAAATCCTGGATACAAATTTGGAAATAAGATTTAACTCGAATACATAAATGCATACAGGGCTTCCCATTTAAAGCTCAAGAAACACCATATGCTACTTCTTACATATCAAACCTTATTAGAAGGTCATCTCTGCTAAGTTGGATGAAACAAAACCCAAAATCAAGAGGTCTTACATTTGTTGTAATGTTAGGCTTAGGCGAATGGCTAACAAAGAAGGGTCAAGTCACTAGAGGAACATGACCACTATGTTTCCTTAACTAATGGGAAGACTATTTTCTACCCATTTTCCAATTATTCAAGGATTTTTTTTTTTGAATTTGGCTCTAGTAATTAACTTACTGGGAATGTTTGCAAGAGATAATAACTCAAGATCTGACTTTCCTTTTCAATTTTTTTGTATTCTCATTGTTGTGATGTTGATTTTAAGGGTTTCCCATCCCCCTCTTCTTTTTTTCTTTATTTTTTTCTTTTCTTTTCTTTTAAGTTTATTTCATCTAACAGGTTTGATCTCTCATGGGTGAAATTTGTACAAAGAATTAGTAGAGATTAATCTTCTCTGTTCTTGATATAAAAAATTAGCTTTACCACAGTGGCCATTTTCCTAAGGGGAAGCTAAAATCATTCTGGTTAAACTTGGGACATAATTTGGCAAGATAAATTAAACTAGAAATACTCCTTGAATTAGGAAAAGGATGACGACGTGGTCATCTCACATGCACTAAGGAGGTAATGATTCTCATAACTATAAAAGGAAATTATGTCAGCATCTTAGCAAGGCAAACCAAGTTAGGAATACCCCCTAAAAGCTGAAAAATAATGGTGCTATAGCACCCATTGTATCGACATGAGAAATGCTCAACCCTTCAGGATTCATACATGAAGGTTGGAGAAAATCTTTAGGACAAGGATAGTAAAATCGACTTCTACTTTACCTATAAGTTTATGTACATGGCAACATATACAAAAGGTTATGTGCAATGTGTATAAGAATGTATGCTAGCATTCAAAAATGTATACATGGAATACATTGGCCTACACCATAGGTGGTTATGGGGATCTAGTCTGCAATCTAACAGATGATCCGTATACATATTCCTTAATGGTTTTGGTCTCCAAGCAAGCTCTCTCTTGTTATTTACTTTAGTTTTTTCTACTTTATCTTCTTTTTATACTTTACTATTATCCCTAGGGTAGCTAATATGCCATTGTTGCACCTTTGACAAAAGAAAACCCACTTCCCTACGGACTATAGCATATTCTCCTATCAGGTGCTATATCATGTTGAGCTTGTGATTTCAACATATCTACTTAAAAGTTATATCCCCCTACCTGAAGGGCTTGTGGTGACTGAAGATATACTTTTTACCCCTAGAATTTTGGCTTATGTCTCAAGTTATGGGCAAAGCTCACTTAAAAGAAGGCAACTGATGCATCAAGGATTTTGATCAATGGTTATCAGACTAGCATCTCGTGGTGACTCTTTCTCCCTGAAAGACTTAACCAATGTACTAACTGATTGCTAATATACTCATCTTTCCTGATGGCATTATTATATTAATCTATCTTGCTCGACATTTGACATTGATCTCAAAGAATCTAACTGGTGGCTATGATCTACTTGGCACAATTAAAAGCATTCACAATAGGCTGGTCCTATCTTCACCTCATGTGTCCATGGCTTAAGATATTTTCTTTACCACCCCAAATAGGAATTCTAAATGTTTACCCTTGCTTAGGCTATGCAAGGCCATGCTTTGAATTACAATATACTATTCTAGGTCACTTGAGGAACATTAAGTCGTAATTAGGAATCTTGTCCTTTAGAGGTAGTCTTTTATCATCTGCATTGCATCAAGCTCTATGATTTTTTACACCACTAGTTATTAAATAGTAGGAAAGTTCCATATCACATGAAGTGTTGTTATTGCTATTTGGAATTTAAGCTCGCTTCAGGATGTGTCTTTATTCTTGCCATAGGTTTCTTTTGATACATTAACCATATGCTAATGCCTAACTTGTGTATGTGTTTGTATTTACATGCATCATGTGGTGATAAGAGCAATTCATGACTAGACATGTAATGCAAAAACATAGATTTTAATTTAATCTCAGAAGGTGACACCTTGTGTGCATCCGACTCCTATTGTAAGTCAGTCCTTACATGTTTTCTTAAAATTACAGAAGGGTTGGCTTAGGTAGGTTGGCCTTGATGTTTAGGCTGATTCACTCAAATTAGATAGATCTTTCTATTTGGGATTGTTTATTTAGGTGAGTTGGACCTTTTGTTTAAGTTTGATGTCAATTAGGATAGGAATGACATATTGCAGTTTTTTTGTTACCTTTTGAAGTATCATTGTGGGTTTAAGCAAAGATTAATATATTTTTTATTTCTTCCTCTCAAGACTTACTTCAGGAGTTATAACGGATGCACTTAAAATGTCTCCAAGTGCGAGATTGAATAAAGACTTATGTTTTTTTTAATTGATGTCTTAGAAATGAGTTATAATGATTTCCACACATGATGCAATAAAATAAAACATTGCATTCATAAAAAACCCATATTATTATCTTGGTTCGAGAAACATATACATATTTTAGAGACACATTTTTATTATCAATAGAATGATCTATAAAACATCTAAAGCTTCCTTTCTCTATACGGTGCCCCTAAGATTGGTGATGATATTTACATCCCACATCTCTTATTACTAAAACTAAGGAGATAGTGGCTAAACATTTACATGTTACACGTATCTCGAAGCATATACCATTCTGGTGAGCTTAAGTCAAACACAAAAGCTGGTGATAACATGACACCTTGATAACCCTATCTCTTCCTCTTTTTCTTAGGATTCAGCACTTGCTTAATGTTGACCTAGTCTCAAATGCATTTCCTTAGAGCACGGTAGTAATCTATCTTATGGCTCGTATGTTAATGGTAAGCACTGTAGCAGTCTATTCTATGTGTAAGCCTTCCTTGGCTCTCAACTAGCTTAGGTGGTAAAGGTTGGAATTTTCCTTCTTTAACAAGATGATTGAAGTGCCAGGATAGAAGCTTTCCCATTCCTGTAGTTGAGACTATTGCAATTCTGCCACTATTATTCCCATTGTTACTGTTGTTTCCCTCATTCTTACCAAAACTTGGGTTGGCTATGCTAGGCTTCTATTTTAGATATTCAGCCTGGGCTTTAATGACTATATCCTTTAAAGACTCTCGGTCCTTTAAGGCTTTCATTCTAAGTTAGTCTTTGAGATAGGGATTGGCATTTCAGATAAACAACCTGATCTGATTAGTAGTCTCTGGCTTCTTCTTTATCTCCACTACCCTATTCCTCCATCAAGTGAGCTATTCATAGAAAGACTATTCTAGTTTATGGCATAGTAGCTCTATATCCTTCAAGGTCACCATCAATTTGGTGTTACAATCATACTGCTATAAGAATTCTTCTATCAATATATCCCAATCTTCTTTTATTTGTTGGTCCAACCCATGATACCAATTAATTGAAGGGCCCACAAGGCTAAAGCCAAAGTATTCAACCTTTTATCCCTTACTGAGTGTGATCCCTTTCATTACTAGGGCATACTGCTTTATGTAAACTACTGGATAGACATGCCATCAAACTTAGGCAAGTATGGCATTTAAAACTTTTGAGGTAGCACTTCCCTGCTATCTAAATCACTATCTTCTAAGTCAATACCTTTACCTATTTACATCAGTCGAGCCATAGCCTTAATCTTTTCTTCCATTCTTTTCAAGGTTAGTTCCTCTATTCTAGGCATCTAGCACTTTAAGGCCTGTATACAATCATCTTTTAAGACTCTTTGATCAACTTGGGCAATAAGCGGTGCCTTTCCATTAGAACCAGTAATAGTTAGGAAGGATATAACCATTGCCATAGGGGTCTCTCTGACCTTAACCAGTTCAACTAGATTAATAGCTGATGTTATAGGCTACTTTCCAAAGGCATGAGCCATGGTGGCAACCTTTTCACTGATCATGGCCATCACCTTCCTTTTAAGAACTTCAAATTTCTCATCCAAGTCTTGAGAGACTAAAGTACCATATGGCTCTGTTGGATCAGACATCTCTGCTTTCTCTATATGCCTTTTGATCTATTTCAGAATACCTATCCATGGTGTCACTTAGATCCACTTCTGAAGTCAGTTGCCAAAACCCCTAAACCAGCTAGATATACAATCTAGAATGGCTAAAAATGGTCAAAAGATTATAGTGATGCATGATACATGGATATTCTAAACATATGATACATGGCACACATGTGGTGCATAAACATGAATACATTATGATTTATGGCACACAAACAAGATATAGATATTCTTATAGTGAAACGATTAATATACACATTTTTACATTATTATATTAATTGTCATTATTTTTTTACACGTAAAATATAATGCATGCCCATGCACAATCATGCAGATAAGATTTACAGGCTCTAATTTCCATTTATATTTTAATTCATGATTTATATAAGTAGAAATTATACACAAAGTGAGATGCACATGCAAAACATGCACATTTTGTTAGTTATTACAAGTAGTTTTAAAATGCATGTATATATATGCAACATAGATAACCAAATTCAAGAGAAAGGAAATAGATGCTTCTAACATTATTGCTCCCACACAGGAGGTAGTGCAGTCTCTTTCCTAGGTAGGATTAGCTCAAAGGTTAATAGGGAACCGGATGAACACGTATAATGCATGACAGAAAATCGATAGCATAACATCTCTTTATTTAAAACTCATGCAAATGGGTTTTGGTAATTGTGTATTTAAATAATCCAAATAAATTGAAATGCACGCACCGAGGAATGAAAGCCTTTGATGAGTGAACATCTAAATTTATTGGGATTTATCCAATATATAAAATCGCACATCACAATCAATGTATTATGGCGCATGCCCCCTAGTGAAAGTATCTTTGTCATTACATGGGCTTATGTCTGGTGATACAGCTTTAAGGCTACTCAAGTGTTGTCCCTGCCAATGGATCTAGCTCATCACGAGCATAAAGACCAATTGGGTTACCATTTGATATACCAAAAGGTACGAGGCTTAGGCCAGTGGTCCTCCTTAACACTTCCCTACATTGAGTGAACTTAGAGTCATGCTTTAGGATTGCACTGGGGTTAACAGAGGGATGTTTAACTTAATTCTAAGGCCCTAACATAAATGTAATGCAATTTTTCAAAAAAAAATATAAAACATATTAATCATTAAATCTATTTATATTAAATTAACCAAAGGTACTTTCAGAGCAAAATATTGAGGTCCCCAGTGGAGTCACCACTGTGATACGCTGAACCCCATAGGCATTTGGCTTGCTCTTGAAAGCTCTCTTTTAGGACTAAAGATCGGATCAAGGTTCATTTAACTCATAAAGGCCGGTCTCTTCATAATAGATAGAGATTCAACCCAATTTGCAATGCCTCGGGCCTCAAAACGGCATTAGATAGTGGCTCAGGGTATCCCCATTCATTATTGGCGATCAACCTATGAGGGCATCTGCTGGGCACCACAAGGTAGGTATCATGGAGTTGGCACCTAATAAAATATTGAAAAATGAGTTCTAACCTCCTAAAGCTAAAACCAGATATAGTACAGACTTCACTCCTATTTATACCTTTGGTTAATATTATATAAACAAGTTTTAGCGATTAATATATTTCATCTCTTTTCTCACATGAATTATCATGCATAGAAAAATAAGGTGCACTTAAAGACGTTGAAAGTAGTAAAACAAGCATAGAAAGCATTAAAGAACATGGTATTGAAAGTAATTAAAGAATATCAATAGTCAATATGAAGATGAATCATACATAAATCGAAAAATTAATTGAATTCATTTAGAAGAGGACATTGGTCCTCGTATGGATATTTACAAAAAGGCAAGCATTTTGGATGTATTTTTTAGTATGAATGGGGATAGTTGATCCCTCGCGACTTTGGAAAAAAAGGAATCGTGTTAGCTAATTTAAAATGGAAAATATTTTATATTTATAAATAAAATATCCTTTATTTACATTTTATTTTGAGGGTAAAAATTAGGACATTAGTCCTTTTATTATAGAAAATTTTCACTCAAATTTGTATAAAATTATTTTTGAGTTTTTAACTTATTATTCGAATAAAAACATTTATTTAAAATAAATAAAGACATGTAAAACATGCATAAATTGGGCTATTAATTAAAGTGGGAACATCAGTTCCCTCATACATGTTTATAAAATTTTTTGTGTGATATTTGGAATAAAATAGGATATTGATCCATTTTATGGAAAAACTCCTGTTAATTGAGTAGAAATAGTTTTAGTGTCATTTTTAGTTAAAGCATGTAAAAAGCTAATTTTACTAGCTATTACAATCGGATAAAAGTCATTAAATAATATTACAAGCCTAAATACTAAAATAGGGAAATAAATCCTAAACTATCCTACTTCGTCATATTCTCTTACCTAGCCCGAAAAAGAGTTGTTCACATAAAAAATATGACAAAAAAAATATCATTAGTGTATAATGATAAAAATGACAATAACAGTAAAATAATGATGTTAATGATAATATTAAATAATAATAATTATTATAAATATTATTATTAAACAATAAAAATATTTACAATAATAAAATCAACACAAATTAATAATAATAATAATAATAATAATATTATTATTATTATTATTATTATTATTATTATAAAATCAACAATAAAAATACTAATAAAATAAATAAGACAATAATATTAATAATGCAAAAATAGTAATAATTATGGTAATATTAAAAATAATACCAATTAATTATAATCAAATTAACAAAAATACAATTAAACATTAAATTAACAATCATTCATTTAAAATTAATAAAAAAAACATGTTAACAATTAAAATAATATTAAAAAAATTAAAAAAAATAAAAAAAAACTAATATCATATATTAAACACATAATTTACAAATTAGCATAAATAATTAACAAATTGACATAAATAAACAACTAATTTATTGACCCATATAATAAATTAATTCACAAAACTAGTTAACAAGTTAGCAATTAATTTACAATAAATTATCAATTAATTTGAAAATTTATTTTATGGAAGAAATTGATAAAATTGGGATAGATCTACGAAATTAACTAAAAAAATAAACTAAACATATTATTTACATAATTAATTAAAATTAGGATAAATCTACATAGGGCTCGAGAATATTACCTTCAGTATTAATTTTGTCATAGGATAAGGATTTGATGCTCTGTGGTTTTTTCCTAATTTTTGGTTATTTTTTAGAATCTTTTTAAGTTAAAAAAAATCTTATTTTTCATAGGAGACAAAGGAAAGAAAAGCAAGAAGAAAAAGAAGAATGAAGGAGAGAGACAAGAATAATGGGTTCAAAAACCCATAATAAAATATCCCAAACGGGAGAACTTTTAAGGGGATTTTTCCCTAGCTTTTCTCCATTGTTTTTGGGTGTATGGTGCACTTCTAGAGTAAGTCATAGACCTGACTCAAAGACCTAGTCTGTGAGTCACTGCCAGACCATTGACTTTGACTTTTTCTCTTTTTTCTCAACTGACTGACTTTTAACTTGAAATGTTTTACCATTTTTAGTCCTAAAAATGCCATTTTTTTGCCAATGTATCTTCTAGATATTTATTCTCATATGTATTATTTTTCCAGTGAATTAAAAATCACTTGATTTTGATTTTTAAATAGAGATTTATGGCCAAAATACTGACAATTTCTCCTAAAAATGTTCAAGGATATAATTAATATTTTAATTTTAAAAAATCATTGGGAACAATTGGCTCGGAATAATGTCACACTCTCTTTATAAAAGTTTCTCCGAAATAAGTTTAGTTTTTAGAAAAATTAGATGCATCTCCATATGAGCTCTACGGAGGGAGTTATGCTCAAAATACTATAGACTAGTCCAAGTACAAAGACAGATTCAAGTTGTCTATGTTTAAGCCTAATTTTGAAAACCTTAAAGACTGAAGTATTTTTATCAAATTTATGGATATATGTTTTAAGATTTAAATGGATTTAGAATCATATAATTATGAGGTCTATAGGGTGAGATAAAGCTAAAAAACTCCAGACTGCTCTATGTTTTCAAAATTGATTTTCTCATTTTGCACTATTAACAGAGGGAAAAGAGGGAAAATACCTCAAAAAATATTTTTAAACATTTAAATCCCATAATAGAGATAAAATATCATTTTAAAAGTAAAAAATTCAAAGAAAAAGCCTGGTCTATGTGAAACAATTTCCTTATTAGGTAACTCTGATCATGAGTCACCTCAATCCCCGGTGTCTACACTATTATGCCTTAATGGGCCTAACACAATTTTTATGAGTTACTCAAAATATATAATGGCCGAAATCTATATACCTATGCTTTTAATTAAGAGTTTATGATGTTGATTTTTCATCGTGTAGCATATGTATCTATTGGGTTCTTTATTGACAATAGGCTAGGCCCACCTAGGAAAAAGATTGCATGACCTCCTGTAAAGAAGTGATAAGATTGGAAGGTTTTATCTTACATATATGTGGCTATGATTGACGTTTAAAAAATGCATTCATTGCATACATACATCACGTATTTACCATGCTCATGCATTAGTCATCATACATCATCCTTGATGCTTGACTTTTACTACCATCATAGATTCATTAGTTTAGAGTTAGGATCCAAAATAAGTTCTGAGTTTTGTTCAGTTGAGCTTTTAAAAAGCAGTCAGGTGACTACATTAGGAGAAATAGTTGATATTGAGAGATAGAAAAATAAGATAGGCAGGATGATAGATGAACTTGGGGTAAGAATGCCCAATCTAAGGGATAGGTTAGCCTCTACTTTAGCTCATTCAGTTCCACAGGATGAGATAGATAGGAGACTAGATAGACAATTCCAACAGTTTGAGGAAAGGATGATGGCCCTGCTTAGTGGGTTGGTGAGTCCCTTAACACCTCCTCTTAGAACTCAGCATGGAGATCCTAACTGTGAACTAACAGAGCCAACCTATTTTAAGGATTATACCTAGACAGCTGTTATACAGCTTCGAGTCCCAACAATTGAGCAAAAGAGAGAGAGGAGGCATGAGCTAGAAAATGACTACATTAAAAATGAGGAAGAAGATGAAGAGCCTCATATGGTAGCAATGAGGAATAGAGGCCCTAGTGCTAAAGGTATAGCCTTCAAAATTGTGGAGGAAAAGATTGAGGCTGTGTCTAAGTTGTTCTCAACTAGAAGAGGGATGAACCCCGAGGGTAGAGATCTGAATAGAGATAAGCCACTCTTTTAAGGGTCTAAAATGTTAGACTTGCCCAAATTTGGCAGTACTTCTGGCTTTTCATCTCATACTAAGAAGTACACATTGATCATAAAGGGGGACCACCTTGACCAAGAAGCAAAAGGTATAGTTATAGTATGAGGATAGAGTTCACTTTAAAAGATCTCAAATTGCTTCAATAGAAGAATGATGAGTCCTTTCATAAGTACCTAACAAGGTGAAGGAACTGAATGATAAAGATGAAGATGAAGCTTGATACAGCTGACTAGATTAGGCTTTTTATTCAAAATGTAAGTGCTTACCTGAGGGATGGCCTAAAAATGAAAGGACTGAAGGATTGGGAGTCCCTTAAGGTCAAGCAGAATTGCTGCCTAAAATCACCTTGGTGGAGGGACTTTTCTCCTTTACTGAGGCTTTCACCTTTGTATATGGCTTAAACAACCTCCTTTACCAAGGGAAATATCACCTCAGCCAAGGAACCCACCTCCTCAGCTGAGGAAACCTTCCCTTCCATCGATGAATGCGCTCTTATGGGTACAAAATACATCTCCTCGATAGAGGCAAAAGTTCCCTCCACCGAGGCACTTTCTTCATAGGGTAAACGTGAACTTTAGGCCTTCAAAACACTACCAAAACTCATCTAAACACTTTTGAACCTAATTAGAATATATTAAGCATGGAATTAACGAAATAGATGACATGAAAGGTAGGTGAAACACAAGAAAGCAAATAAGAGATAAATGGACACATGAATGCTTATAGATGCACATATGAACATATACAAATGCAGTTATGGTTATACATGAATTACAATACTTCAATTAGGTAATGCACACTTGAGAATGTATACATATATATATGATTACATTATATTAATATGGTTGATTATGAATGTTTGTGTAAGTATAAATATGCATTACGGTGTTGTATGTTCAAATATAAGAATGATTATGATATGTACAAGATGAATCATGCAAATTTGCCTGCAATTATACATATTTATAATAGTTTTCGTATAGATAAGATGATTATGAACACATCATATAACGATGGAAATGAATACGTTTGATGAAAGGGTTATAGTTAAGAAATGTAAACCTACATGAGTATTTATAAGTTGGTGATTATACACTGTTGTTCAAAGCTATGCTGATATGATTATAACAGATGCTTGTATATGTAGACATGTATATTAAGTAACTAGATTATACAAATTACAAATGGGGACATATAAATTTAAACATATAAATACATATATAAGTATGTAAGAGAATTAGTTATCTTCTTACTAGACTTACATATTAACCATATGTCTACATGTTAATATACTAGAAAACAAGAATATGAATGATAACATATGAGCTTGCATATGCATTGATATGTGAATGTTCTAATGAAATGATACATTAATATGTGTATGGTTACATAGTCAATTTATAGAATTATTAAGGCTAATTAACAATCCTATACATGAATAAAAGATGTGATGAAAATGTATATGAATCCTTGCTCCTAGTTATTCTCATGCAAATGAGTTACAATCATATAAGATAGGAAAGAGAAAAAGTAAAGAAATTAAAGTAAAGAATCACACTTGCCTACGTCTATATCTAGGTTGTGGGTAGATAGGAATGCCTATAAGGGTATATTGTAGATATCATAGTTTTGACTCCATTTGGGTCTACAGTTTGTTTCCATTTGGGATCATAGTTTTAACCCCATTTGGGTCCATAGGATTGACCCTATTTGGGTCCATTTGATAGTTATCGATCCACAAGATTGACCCCATTTGGTCCATATGTGTAATACCTTTAGGTATGCTGATTGTACCTTCAGGTACCACAATAACCACTATCCACATCCGTGAAAGGTGCAAGCTTACTATAGAATATAAGTGAAGCATTATAAGAAGCAATATGATAGAAATCACATAGTATTTCATGACTTGATCTACATGTTACTCTTATATGAATCCATGAATAGTAAATAAAAAACATGAAATTAGTTAAAGTCTTATTTTATCACAAAGTGCAAAGTATTATAGTAAAACATAAATGTGATTATTACGGTAATTATATAATGTTTTATGCACCTAATGTTATGGGTTATATATGAAGGCACGTAATTATTCGTTAGGTTGTTAATAATCACATTATGAATACTTATTTTAATTATAGCATGTGCCACATATTTAATATAAGTAAATTATATTGTGACTCATGAGCACTTGAGAAATATTACTACTCATTATTTGTAAGAACCTGCAAGGATAGAATCTATAACTTTGTGTGGCAATTTGATGTGATATGGATTGGATGAATCTATGACCATTAAATACTAAAAAACTAGAAGCTCATGTGTGAAAAGAAGAAAAGGATATAGAATTGAAACATTAAAACATTTAGGTTCAAGAATGAAATGTAACAAAAACACAAGTTTACATCATAAGTATAGGTTTGATATAGAACTTGTGAATCAATTAGGCATGCATATAGACCCCAGTAATTAGCTTAATCATATGTAAATAGTTTTTTGGAATTAACTATGAACTAGATTGCATATATATATTTATATATATATATATATATATATATATATATATATATATATATATATGAAAGTAAGGAGAGTATTAAAACTAATTAAGAATAAAAAACAAAAGCCAAGCAAATTAAATAAAAGTATATACATTTAAGAGTTACATGAATGTTTCCTAAAGTAATAAGAAATTAAATAAGTGAACAAATTAGTAGTAGATGATAAAGTTGAATATAAGTACCCTTCTTGACAATGCAAGAGAAAATTATGAATGCATACAGATGTGTAATCTAAATGAATTTTTACACAAGATGGTTTGTTTTAAAAAGGTGATTTAACTTAGTGAATATGTCATTTACTAATAGAACAACATTTATTGGATGACAAAATGATTAGGCATGTTACAGTTGATTGCTTAATACTTGCTGATAATACTACGCATTGCTTGCTTAATATTATGTTCATATATGTGTTCAATTGATTACTTCTGTGAGAGGTCATTTTCATGGTTTTTGTTCCCCACTAAGCTAGTAATTTTAGAATGGATATTTATCCGTGTAGATACATGTTATGTTCTTTCTAAAAGCTTAAATACCACAAGTATACGGTGTACCTATTATAGTACTT